>JAWNNQ010001784.1:0-290826 GCA_035044765.1 Leucophenga montana | reverse complement strand
TTTGTTTTTGTTCTTAATTAAGCTAGAATAAAATATTATACATATACACTACGCTATAATGTATAGGCCCCATACAAACCTGGCCCCATATTTTTAAAGTTTTTAACTGACTGCTCTAAAGATGGTTATGTTTTTTGAGTGATAAATATTCGTTGGTACACTCTGTTTGTAATGCATTAAAGGAGGCATCGTAGACCCCGATCTGAGAGACGAGACGAGTCGATCTAGACCTGTCCGTCGGTCTGTCCGTCTGTATGTTCCACATTTTTTGGGACCAATTTTGATGCTATCCAGTTGAAATTTTGCACATACACTTCTTTTTATTGCACTTTAATAGAGTATCAAGATTGACCCGCCACGCCCACTTTTTCGGGTAGCCCCATGCAAACCCACCGCCCACTTTTCACTTTTTGTATGAACAATTTTTTTATTGTAGTAAATATCAGCTTAATAATTGATAAGGTAGCTTCTAGTGGGTGCACGTTTCACATATACATTAATGTGTGGGACCCGACAATGGGGTAGCCCCCATAAAAACCTACTACCTAGTTCTACACTTCTTTATTAAAGTCAATATTAGATTGAAATGCAATATGGCGCCTTTTTATGAACAGCCCACATACAATTCACACAGCTCACTTTTACGCATTTGTATAGAAACGTCAATATTTGTTTGAAATTCGATACTACTAGCCCCTATTTAAAACCCCACTTTTATGTTTTACAATACGATTTAAAATTTCGTGTGAATGGTATCAGAGCTTCGGTTGAACCGAAGTTAACTTTTTTCTTGTTATTGTTTTAATAATTCGTTTTTTGTTTTTAATTAAGTTAGAAATACTACATTTGTTGTATCTTTTGTTAATTGAAATAAAATATCCCGCATATATCCAGATCGCACCAACAATAAATGTAGCCCCATACAAATCTGTGTTTCATAGAGCCTATGGCATGGAACAGGGTATCTTGAAGTCTTGTTGTCTTGTTGTTCCTGTTGTCAAGTAAGCTAGAAACGCCAACTTTTCTATATAGGTTCAGAATTTACCACTATACAATGTAGCCCCATACAAATCTACATATGTTTTAGACAAAGTACAGGGTATCTCAACTCCGCTGCAGCGTTCTTTTTTTGTCAAATTTAAGTATGAATATTTTTTTTTTTTTTTGTACCACAACCAACAACAAATTGAAATGCAGTTTAGAATCTTTGTGTGGCGAGACTTTTTACGGTTGGATCAATGGGCGTTGCATGTCCATTATACTGGAAAGCGATTCTGCGCCTGCAGGTTTTGAAGGAAAAGCTTTTTAATTACAACTAATATCTTATCGAAATTTCGGTACAGACTCTACTTCTCAATTATTAAAAGAATTTTCTATTTTTAAAGCGGATATAAAGTGTATATGTTCTAGTCTACTACATTAACAATTATTCTTATTGTCCTTCCAGTACTCCGGCTACAATATTGTGAGATATGTTGCCTACGCCCGCACCGTATGCTCGGCTATATTTTTGTATTGCTTCGGTGGTACCTCAATGATGAGTGCGGTTAGTATTCCATATGGCACATATAAGTTGACTTTATTTAAATTTTGCGATTTTACACAGTCGCATGAAATCAGCGAAGTAGCCTACAGCAGCACCTGGTACCATTGGAACGGGGACGTAAAAAAAAATGGTATATTTGCTCATTTTACGCTCACAACGTCCACTATTCGTACAAGTGTCATTCTTTGCGCCTATTTTGCCTCTGTTCACATCGGCAATTCAATTTGTATAGTATACGTAAAATATTAATCATATTACTTCTGGTACTTTGCAGGTTATAAAGTTTACAAGCTCCATAGTTGCATTGGCTAAAACAATTTTGTAATTTACAAATTCTGTTAAATCTTTAAAACTGCGTTTTAAACGAATAAAATCAATTTGTATTCGCATGTCAAAAGTCCTTTCTAAAATAGCAAAAAACAACATAACAACATAACAACATAAAACGTAATAAATGCACAATATGTTGACACAAATATTGTATAAATTGTTGAAACTCTGAGTAAAACATAAAAGTTTGATACGAAAATATACGTATATACGTATATACGTATATAGTAATTTATGAGGGAATATAAAATTTGGTTGTCGCCATAAAATATGGAAGAGACTTTTGCTTGTTCTGCGTTACGTTTTGTTGCGTTACGCTATGTGCGTGCGCCTGAATGTATGCAAATAAAAAATGTTATGACGAAAACGTGTGTTCAACTTAAAAAGGATAATACAAATTTGCATAGTTAGCACCGCATGTCATATGGGAATGGAAGCAATTTTCAAGCTAAAATAAGATTTGTATAGAAATATATCATTAAAATGTACATAACTTTTCATATGACGTCAACTTTCCATCTAAATAAAGATGGAATCTCTTTCACATGGCAACTGTTGTAAGAGGCGATTTAATGAAGCATAAGAAGATGGTTCCTATATTACTTTCATCAAAAATTATTTACATTTTTAGACTGTCAATGTGAAAATGCACACTAGTGAGACAACTGTGCGCAATGTTATTAAAAATTTTACAAAACTGGGTTTATTGGGTCTTTGCGGCTACACGACGAAGAAAATCTATCGTTTTTGGATCATAAAAACGATTTCAGCTTTGAAACGGAACATTACATTGGGCATTTAATCTATTCCGACCGAAATTCTACAAAATGTCATCGGAAATATTGCCAAAAGAGTCGATTTCCTATGGGACATCCTCGCTGAAAATATTCGGTAAATAATTGTTCATAAATAATTCTACTGTATGTACTGGCTTTAAAGTGCAATAGAATATTTGGAACCAATCGTTTCCTTTTTTGCTTTTTAACAAACACGTCTAAATTTAATACACTTTATACGAATAAATTCCGAATTTATTAAAAAAAATGTTGTTTATACTAAAACTCAAAAAAGGGAGAATATGTTTGTATTGGGGCTATCCCATATTTTGGTAGATTTTTGTACTAAAACTCGAAAATGGGCTTTGAGTTTGTATGTGGGTACAACTAAAATGGTGTGTGGCATTTAAATATCATATACAAATGACAGCCCAGAGACTTTCTATACCGATTTTTAGTAAGATTGTTTAAAAACTGGGGGACTTGTTCCCATATGCATACCACGTTTGTGAAGTAAGGCTTAACGGCAGTACCATATGGCAAGTGGTTCATAGTTTGAAGTTGGATATGAAATCATTGTATACAAACTATCCACGTTGTTACCAATAAATATCAAGAATTACAAAATAAAAAGACACACACACAGACAGACGAACATGGCTAGATCGACTCGTCTTACTTTATGGTGTCTTGGATGCTTACTTTTGGGTGTTAGATGCATCTTATCGAAATAAATATATATGTATATACAATATATGTACGTATAAATATCTATTTACTCTATCTGATTATGTCTTAGGGGTGTCTAATTATCTTCTCTTTTATAATATGTAGTCTTTAGACCATTGGCGGGTCAAAGGGGAGAGGGAATGAGGAACAGTCCCCCAAACAGATGGGAAACGGTCCTCTCAACGGTTCAGTACAAAAACATTTTTTCTCGCTTCATTTTCATAAAATAATGTTTTTGTTTAGTAGTACAAAAGTAGTACAGTTCCCCCCCCCCCCAAGCGTTCTGGATGCTCCCTTGCTTCAGACAGGGTGGGGGAGGAAGCAGACAGAGAATATATATTGTGCATACAGTTATTAGTAGTTGTAAATCTTTATTTATATACATACACTTATAAAAAATCCAGGATTTCCATACTGGAATTGACTCATTCTTGAATCCATTCTTGGTTCAAGAACTTTTTTTTCAAACCCGAAAATCTTAAATTTAGCCATCTTCAAGCTCTACTGAGCTTGATTTGCGAAGAAATTGGGTTGATTTGAGAACAAAAGGTCTAAAAAAAATTGAAATGGAATGGAATCATTTCAAATTCAATCCGCGATTTATTACTGTTCTTTAGAACATTTATGAGCATCCGATATCAAAAAGAATGTGGATAAACTTGTAGGTAGTAGTTCAAATCATCATATGGGACCATTCTTTTTTTGGATAGCTTTTATCCTTTTGTCCATCCATTTACTCATTTTCCGAAAAAAAAAAACAAAAAAAACTTATTAATTAAATGCATGGTCTACAATACGAGGGCTGGTAATTATATTTCGGGAACTGGCAGCACTAATATCAAAAGCTAAAATCTGGCAACACCATAATAAAGTTTGACATTTTTTGGCATAAACGTACTCACAAAGTTTTGATGTACAATTGCTATTTGTTTTGTTTACAGTGAGTTAAGAAATGCCATTTGGCCAAAAAATGGAAATTTCTAGAGAAGGTTTTCGTTGGATTATTTTTCACAACTTTCGACGTGGATTATCTCAACAAATAGGACGGTCAATTCTGAGTGGTACACGACCATTTGTTTGCCGGAAGTCTTCGGAGAAATTCGTAAAAGTAACCGCCAAAGACGAATCATTCTCATCATTTTTGAGCAGTCAAAACATCGAATTAATGACACATCCTCCGTTCAGTCCTGATTTTTCACCCAATGACTTCTTCTTGTTCCCGAGTATCAAAGGTAAACTGCGTGGTCAACGATTTACGAGCGCCGAAGAAGCAGTTGAAGCGTTCAAAAACCATGTTTTGGAGGTGTGTCAAGAGGAATTGGAAAACTGCTATGACAAATGGTTTGAACGTATGCAAAAGTGTATTGTTCATCAAGGGGAATATTTTGAAAAACAATAAAGCCATTTTCATTTAAAAATGTTTGTTATTATTTGCTATTCCCGAAATGTAAATAGTACCCCTCGTACAATATTTTATAAATCGACTTGAAATTTTTCTTCAGATTATACATACATATTGTATTGTATAAATTAATTTTATTTTTAAGTTTTGAAGAAAACCATTTTCGTACGTAAAATGATGCATTAAACGGTTGAGTTCAGGCCTCCTACAAATAAATTCAGTATTTTCAAAGACTACATAAAAAGTATGGCAAGTAAGCAGCCACAAAACTTTAGCTTTGCATTCCTTATCGCTCACTGCCAAAGTTAAAATATATTCAACATTTAACTTTGAAACACATTTTATTCTTTGAAACTTTCACATATGAAAATATGGCAAAGAAGCTTATGTCTTAATCTGAATTTTAGCTAACCTCTAGGCTTAGCTAAAATATACATAATAACCAAAAGCTATAAAGTGACTGTATAAAACAGTGAAAATAGTTACGTTTTACAGGTATTGGATTATTGAGAAAATATTTGCTCAGCAACAATGCAGATAGTTTATCAATGTGTATGCTTTGTTTTGAACAGTAGCAAATAGTTTATGAAGCTACATAGTGTCATAAATCTTCTTGCTTGATTATAGCTCCCTTCACATACAGGGCAAAAGTGTATATTAAAAATGTGCAAGTGTATGTAACAGCCAAAAGTAATTGTGACAGATCGCATATACTATATACTATATACTATATATTATATATTATATATTATAATGCTTTGTTTCAAAAGTGGAGTCGAAATATTAAAGCCATATCTCTCTGTCTGTATGAGCGCCCACATATCGTAGAATATAAAACAGTCGCCAAACTTGGACATTTAGACCTTCTTAAAACGTGGTCAGTTCATTCTGCATTATTGTTTTTAAAAGTTTCGTTTGCTACTTACTCTAGAAACAGGTGTGGATATAACTCACTTTAATCCCGAAAGACATCCTCAAAGCTCCAGATCAGACAAGTATAGACCCTATGTAAATATATGTGGTTTATATAAAAGCCCTTAATAAGGTACAGGTTATTTCGAAATCGACCATACTCGACTACAACATTCTTACTTGTTCTAATTTACTTAGTGTTAGCTTAGCATACCGTAGCAAAAAAATGTCGTAAGGACAACAGCATTGGAAGGACGACGGCTGCATGCTAAGCTCTGAGTAAAATCTCAGTGCTGTGCAATGAAATTTGTCATTTGCATTGTTATTTTGGTATTATGTACTTTGGAATTTACTTGAGAGAATGCAGAGAAATAGAAAATTTAAAAATGCTATAAACTGATAAAAAAAAATTTGGATTTCTGTACTTGAATTGATTCATAGCGGTATCAATAGTATGGTGAGTACGGATTTTCTCAAACAAAGTACAAAACTTTTGGTTCAAGAACTTTTTTTTAAACCCGAAATTCATAAATTTAGACATCTGAGCTGGATTTAAAAAAAAAATTGAATTGATTTGATATCTTTTTTTTTTTTTTCGTGACACATGCGAACGGCGCCGACAAGTGACATTGTATTAACTACGTCGGCTAAAAGGCACCCGATGAATGGAGTTGCCGAATCACAATCCATTGCTTTTCTCATTTACTGTCGGTGCGAAGAAATTGAGAGCTGAGAGAGTAAATTTAATTTTGCTCTCACGTTTTTTCTTCTCTTAGAGATTGATTTAAGAAGTTTCTACTTACTTTAAGTCAGAAAAGACGTACTTGATTTGAGTACAGATTTGTTCTTAGAATTAGATTTTTATATTTATTTCAATAATTTTATATTTAGTCTAACTATTTCTATTCACATGATTTATAAATCGATCGCGTTTTGTACTTGATTCAAGAAAATTGAGTACAAATCGTAGTTAAAATTTGAAAGTACGCCTTCGGATAAAAACAAAACTTTCAAACCTACATTTAGAATGGCTTTTTTTTTCTATGTACGTATCTTATTTGTATGTACGAGTATATTTGTAAGGTTGCTAGTTGCATTTGCCATTCGAGGAGTTGAAATTTCTGTGTGAGTGTGTATATGATATTTTGTCTACAGTGGCTGTTACTTTTGTTTTTGTTGCGATTTGAAATTCGAATTGTTATCATTTTAAATCCCAAGCCTATTAAATATGAAAAATTTTCTTAGAATTTTGTCAAGTATGGAAAGTCTGAAAATATACAGCACCTACATATTTATTAATATTATCCATAGTAACGTTTACTGATTTCTAAAATTCGTTGAAATCTGGAACGATCTAAGTTGAACTTATTTATAATATGCTGTTTGTGAATTATTTTTGCAGAAAAAGAAACTAATTAGTTATACTTTGAAGTTATAAACGATACAAAATTTACTATGTTCCAAAACAAAAATCTTTTTAAGGTATCAAAAATGTAACAAATTATAATTTGTCAGATAATATTATACACAGTTATACATTAGTTATAAAACAACTACTAGTTTCCTTTCGAAGATATCTACGTGCCTTAAAGCAATATTTCAAAAAATGTCCAATAAGGCATAATATCTCCAATAAAATACAATTAATTTAGGATCTAGATTAAAAATTCTGATAAGATTCGTTGGCTAGTTCTCAGCTAATTGTGTTGATAATGGCTACTAAACACCAAAATTGAAATGATTTTGCTGCGTGTTAATGCGATTTTTGTGCCTATTTGATAGTTAGTACCATTTCTTGGGTTGACCAAAGCAGACAACGTTCGGTCCCGAGATGAACACGCGACAAGCTTTGATTATTGTGCTGTTGTTCGCAGCTTGTGTCTCGAGTGAAAATGGTTAGTTTGTGCGCAATAAATTGTACTGTACTTTAAAAAGGATTGGATTTTATTTTGTATGATCAATACATCTTTAACAAATTATTTGATTGGTAAACAATGTGTAAGCGAATTGTGTGGATTTTCATTTAGACAACATAAATTGATACATTCAGCAATGATGTTAGACATAAAATTAAATCTTAAATATGTAGTTTAATACATCTAAAGTATATAATTTAAAGTTATTCAGTCGATAGTTCAAATGAGAATAATTTTATTAACAATAAGTGAGAATGATGCATAAGAAGATCATGCTAATCGTTTTACAGTAGTTTTTGTAGTTATGTCGTAAAAACATAATGGAATAAAAAGCAAACATTAAATTTTGTTTTAAACTCTGTATAAAATTTACTGAGACTTACGAATTGTTAAAAAATACTTATGATGAAGATTGTATGAGTCGTACTCAAGTTTACACGTGATTTACACGATTTAAAAACGGTAGTGATGATTTAAATCAGCAGTGGGCACGAATTGAATTTGAATCGGGAGCAGTACAAAAACATCTACAACAAACAGAGTTTTTGAAGTCATAAATCTAAGCAAAATGAACACTTTTATGATTCTAGGTGTCGCGAAGAAAATCGAATCTTCTCTGCATTGTTTCTGTTTGGTTTACTAAAGTAAAAAAAATTCAAATTCACTGCAAAAAATTATTGAAACCACTTAAATTTATTTTATTCATTTATCAATTTTTCGAAGTCTACTTTTTCTTTACTTATAGAAGTCGAACTACTTTATCGTTGAAGCATTTGAGCATGTCAAAACACGTCGATTTAAAAAATGCCTCGTCCTGTAGAGGCTTTTGAGCTTTGGCCAGATTGTAGCTTACAACAAATGATGCGCGTAAGAATTCGTACTTAGCTGCTGATTTTTTTAGCAAAGCGATTTGCTGCATCCTTGCTATATCACTCAAAGAACCATAGAAGTTTGCATGGTGACTCAAATAATGTCGTCGAATATTGTAATTTATTTTTGAACTTATTACAGTTCCGCAAATAAGGCACTTAAATATTTCCAAATTATTTAATTGCGAAAAAAAAATACTGAGTCTCAAACTCGGAAAATTCCATTTTTTCAGCCATTATTAATTTTACTTTAAACAATTTACAAACCGCAGTGTAATCACTTAGTAAAAATCGTAACACATCAAAACCTAGTTCGCTTTCTTACTCAGTGTACAAGAAGCGCCAGAAGTCATAAATCATAGCAAAATGAACCCTTTTATGACGCTCCGGTCATGTGTGGTTGTTGTTTCGTTTTCGGCTGCGCCGAATGTTATTGTTGTTGTCTCCTCAAAAATCACAAGCATGCAAAAGTAACGGTTTGAGCACTCAGTACAACGAGAGCAAGGGCTTGGCCACCGCTGATTTAAATGATGATCCAAGACATGGATGACCCGAAGCATCTAATCGTACTGAGTTATTGGGAAAAGTGAGTGAAATAATCGCTATCGATGCAAATTTCACTGTGGGAATGCTGGCAGAAGAATTAAATTCATCTTACTATCAATATAATCTAGATCAATACAATCTACAAAATATTAACTGAAGATTTGGGTTAAAAAGAAATGTGTGTGCACGTTTTGTTCTACATCAGTTAAATGGTGATCAAAAAATCGATCCTGTAGAGCATTGCAAAGACATAATTTAAAAAGCTGAAAACGATGCAGATGTTCTTGATTCGACCATAGCTGGTGATGAAACATGGTATTTTAAATATTGAGGTGTTGGAATTTCTCGATTTTTGAGCGTTTATTTAAAAAAAAAAAATAAAAACATCCCAATTCAACGCCTCCAACGTTTCCTTGACGGATCTTGCAACATGTGGCCGAGCGTTGTTATGTTGAAAAACCACCTTGTCGTGTCTTTTGGCATATTCCTGCCGTTTTTTGCTTCAATGCTCGGCTCAATTGCATCAATTGTTGTTGGTAACGTTCACCAGATAGTACACAACACTCTTCAGATCCCACCAAATACAGACCATGCGCTTGGCACCATGAATATTCGGCTTCACCGTCGATGTTGATGCATGGCCGGGTGGTACCCATGATTTTTTTCGCTTTGGGTTGTCATAATGGATCCACTTTTCATCGCCAGTAACAATTCGATGCAAAAAATTCTTCCGATTATGGCGTTGAAGCAGCTGTTCGCAAGTGAAAAATCTCCTTTCGACGTCTCTTGGCTTCAATTCGTACGGCACCCAATTTCCTTGCTTTTGAAACATTCCCATGGCTTTGAGGCGTTTGCCAACTGTTGACAAGTCAACTCCCAATGATTCTAACAATTTTTGAAGCATCCAATATGATCCCGAAACTAAGCGATAATCTGCAAAATAGTGTCAAAAGACGAGCCAAAGTCTTTAGACAATGTTGATAACTTTCTATGATTCCAAGGGTGTTATCCACAACGAATTCCTTCCAGAAGGTCAAACTGTCAATGGAGAATAATTTTTGCAAGTTTTACATCGTTTGTGATCGAGAGTTCTATGTGTTAGGCCTGAATATTCGAAAGGAAAGCAGCTGGTTTTAATGCATGATAATGCACTAACTCACAAGACCAAAAAAGTGAATGAATTTTTTAGGAAAAAACAGTTTTGTCTCGTCGACCACCCACCGTATTCGCGTGATTTATCACAGTGCGGTTATTTTTTCTTCCCTAAAATGAAAACTGCAATGAAAGGAGCTTTCTACGATGACATTTCAGCCATACAAGCAGCCGTGACACAGGTGGTAAAGAACATCCCAAAACGCAAGTTTAAAAGTCTTTGGAAACGTTGTATTGAGTTAAATGAATTGAATTTAGTCTTTTGAATAAATATTAGCTTTAAAACATAATACCATGCTTATTTTATTTTATAACTAAAAAGTTCGTTTACTTTTAGATCTCACCGTGTATATAGCTAATGCTAAGGCGCGTCTAAATATTCAAGTTTGTGGCTTTATTTATACGTACAAAAGACGGACATTATAGTGTCTGCTACATATCCTTTTGCTTGGTACAAGATATACTATGTACATTTGTACATAGTATATCTTGGCCATCCATAACTGGGTATAATAAAAAACTGGAATACCATCAGAGTCAAATCTTTTAAACAGGTGTTGTACTCCTTTTCTAAGATAAATACTGCCTGTAGTGCTGCACTTCATATAGATAGACAATGAAGTAAATTAAAAATGCATTTATACTCATATTTATACTTATTAAATATATAGTATGATACAGAGCAATACAAACACGGCAATACAAACTCTTCGGCAAACTGAAAATAATATTTTTAATCTAAAGAAATACTAACATTTGACATTTCATAGTCGTATAATTTATTTTCGTATAGGTAAACAACTCTGTTGGAATATTAATCATTTAATGGTTTAGGGTAAACGCTTGTCACACAAAGTCGTTCTTTTAAAATACATAGTTCATTAATAAGAAGTTTATGAGACTGTCAGGGCTAGCGTTCATAAACAGTAATCGCTGAAAACGCCATAAACTAAAATATTTGCTCATAAATTATTTTAAAGTATAAGTAGAACAAGAAATTAGACATCATAAACTTAGCATTGATAAGTTTAAAATTTATATATCGAAACCAACACTCAAAAGCGAAAATAGCAACACGTGCTTATTTTCTATAATACCTATAATTTATTACGATTATTTCATTCCTATTACAGATCATCACAGAGGGCAAGCAACGCAACAGCATAATATCAAAAATGAAGCTGAAATGAGTACAAATTACTGGAATGAAAATGCACAATCCATACTACGCGCAAAGTTGGACAGTACGGACTCCACTAAAACGGCCAAGAATATAATTATGTTCCTGGG
Organism: Leucophenga montana; assembly: GCA_035044765.1. Taxonomy (NCBI): domain Eukaryota; kingdom Metazoa; phylum Arthropoda; class Insecta; order Diptera; family Drosophilidae; genus Leucophenga; species Leucophenga montana. Next base: position 279,358 of record JAWNNQ010001784.1, on the reverse strand, counting down.
CGATGGTATGTCCTTGCATACGGTAGTTGCATCACGTAATCTTATAGGCGACAGCGCCGAGCAGGTATATTTTGAGAAGTTTCCCTATGTGGGTCTCTCGAAAACATATTGCGTTGATCGTCAGGTGGCCGATTCCGCCTGCACGGCCACAGCTTATCTGTGCGGTGTGAAGTCCAATTATGGTACAATCGGTATAAATGCCAAAGTGAATCGCTACAACTGCCAAGCTCAAAAGAGCGATGAAAACTTTGTTGAGGGCTTAACAAAATGGGCGCAGGATGCAGACAAGGATACAGGCTTTGTGACCACCGCACGTGTAACGCATGCCTCACCGGCGGGAGTTTATGCACATATAGCCGATCGCAATTGGGAAAATGACGCTGAAATTGCTAGCCGTTGTAGCGATGTTAACGAAAATTTGGATATTGCACGCCAATTGGTGGAGTGGCCAGTGGGTCAGAATCTGAAGGTCATTTTGGGCGGTGGACGTCAGAACTTCATTAATTCGACTGTACGTGATGAAGAAGGTCAACGTGGCTATCGCAGTGATGGACGTAATTTGATCGAGCAGTGGTTAACCGACAAGCAAACGAGCAATGCTAAGGCGCATTATGTTTGGAGCAAGAAGGGCTTGAGCTTGGTGAGCTTAAATGAAACTGACTATCTGTTGGGTCTATTCAGCAGTTCACATTGTCCTTATCATGGTGACTTGAAAAGAAATCACTTGGAAAATGCTGACCCATCGTTGAGCGAAATGACCGAGGCAGCTCTGAAGGTCTTGAAACGCAATGAAAAAGGTTTCTTTCTGTTTGTCGAAGGCGCTCGCATTGATATGGCGCATCATGACACTTATGCTCGGCGTTCACTTGAAGATACAATAGAGTTTGCCAAGGCGGTGCAAGTGGCACGTGAAATGTTCTCTGAAGAAGATACACTGATTGTTGTTACATCGGATCACTCGCACACAATGACAATCAACGGCTATCCGGTATGTACAGTACAAAGTTTGAAAAACATTTTACTACATTTTTGTTGTTGTTGTTGTTGTTGTTGTTCTTGTTGTTGTTGTTGCACTCCTTACAGTTCCGCGATGAAGACATCACTGGTCTGGTCGATGAAGTTGCTGACGATGGTCTTCCTTATACCATACTCTCTTACGCAAATGGTCCAGGCTATCGTAGCACCTACGCCAAGGAAGGACGTGTTAAGCTCACGCAAAAGGACACAGAGGATGCCAATTACAAACATATGACGCTTGTGCCTCTCGACGCTGAAACGCACGGAGGTGATGATGTTGCTGTTTACGCTTCAGGTCCATATGCGCAATACTTCAGCGGCAACTATGAACAGACAAACATTCCAGCAATGATGGCGAAAGCTGCGAACATTGGCCCTTTTGCTAATCTATAAATAGTCAAACTTGTGTTATAATATCGTATATATTTATTTTTTTATTTGTGCACTTTACCTATGCTAGTATTCAATCGACTAAATTTTGACTTTTCAATACTGAGAACCTAAATATTGATATCACATTTCTTTCGAAATTTTGTTTTTAATCGATACTAGCCAGTTGATCTACTTAGAAAGTTAATTTCCCAGTAGCGTACTTGATTAGCGTGATTTGCAATTATTGACCATAGGCTGATAACGAACTAAATAATACTAAACTACAAATCTCATTTGCTGCAAAATATGATTTCCAATCAGTTCATATCTGTATGCAATATAGGGGATAGTCAAATTTTGACTATTTTTGATATGAGGAATCGTGGGTAGTTGCTTGCATAGAATGTATTAACTATGCCCGTTTCGGATTAAATTATATATTTATTGATAATGGACATTGCAAATATTTACATCCAGTGACGTAGAAAGGGGGCGAGGTCTGTGTAGAGGTCTTAGAGGGACTGCCACATTTGTGTTTTTATACTAATCACACAGAGTGTAAATAGTATTATCGGTTTGTCTAATAGTTTGTAATGCATTAATGTAGTCATCATAGAATCCATAAAGTATATATATTCTTGATCAGCTCGACGAGACGAGTAGATCCAGCCATGTCCGTCCGTCTGTCTGTCTGCATATGGTTGCACATTTTTGTGCACCAATTTTTAAGATATACTGTTGTAAGTTAGACATAGACTTCTTTTTATTGCAGTTTAATGGAATATCAAAATTGACCACTTTTAGTAGAAACTTATCGCCCAATTTTGAAATTTTTTATAAAAAGATTTTTATTACAGTAAATATCAACTTAAAATTTAATTTAGTGACTTCTTATAGACAAACGCCTCACATATAGAGAAATGCCTAGATGTGTTCTCTCCTTTCTAGCAGCAGTCCCATACAAACCCGAAACCCATTTTTTGGGACCTTTCATGAAAAACTTTATCATTTCTGGCCAAATCAACTTGACATTTCATATGGTAGCTTCATATGAATCGAATTCATCGAATTTAACGATTTTTCTTGTTTTTTGTTTGTTTTGTTTTCTGCTGCTCAATATAGTGGACATTTGTTGGCTTTTCTTTTATTGTTTGGTCTTAGAGCGCCCAGAAATTGTTCAGCCTCGATTGGTTTTTTTTTTGTTCCTCCTCCTGAGCTACTATGTTTTCTTTTCTTTCAAAATGTACAACCCTTTTTTTTTAAATATTTGTAACAGGGTATATTGGGAGACCCCAATCAGCACGACGAGATGTGCCGATCTAGCCATGTCCATCTGTCTGTGCGTCTAGATGTTGTTGCGTATTTTTTTGGGACCAATTTATATGGTATCCATTTGTAAATTGGCACATAGACTATTTTCTTTTTCAGTCAAATAGAGTATCCATATTGACCCGCTGCGTACACATTTTGGGATAGACCCTATACATACCCCCGCCCACTTCGACTTTTTGTATGAACAACTTTCTTATTGTAGTCTATATCAACTTAATAATTGATATGAAAGCTTTTAATGGACGGACGCCTCATATATACATCAATGCATATATGAGGCGAAATCGAATATCAATTCTGTTTAGCATTTACGTTGAACGGGGTCTTCTTTTTTTTACCATTTACGCATAGTATGAAATGGTATTATCAGTTTGTCTGAAAGTCTGTAACGCGTTAAAGAAAACTCCGTCGACCACATAAAATATATATGTATCTTATATATCATGCCGACGAGTCGATCTAGCTATGTCGGTTTGTCTGTCTGTCCTTCCCACCGCATTTTTTGGGTAAAAATTTTTAAGATATGCAGTTGAAAGTCGGCGTATAGACTTATTTTTATAATAACTTCATATAAATATCAAGGAAGGTGTTTCGAATACTTTTTATGACCTTTAGAGGTAGCCCCATTCAAACACATTGCCATATAAAAAAATATAATAATGTATAAACAAATTATTTATTACACCTAATATCAAGTTTAAATTTGGAATGAAGGCTTAATATATACTTAAGTGGATGTGATTCACTTTTTAATGGGTGGACTCATCCATTTATGAAATTTTGTATGAAAAACTTTTTCATTACAGGCAAAATCAATTTGATATTTGATATGTTGGCTACTTATGGACGGATGTGTCCCACCCACATTTGATTAAACTTGCTTTCCGTATCGTTTGCAGTGTGAAACCTTTTGAGCGATCACATAATAAAGTGCAGCAGGATATAGCACCGTATTATCGTATCGCTTCTAGCGCGCACTCTGACGTCAGCCTAAGCCTGAAAGCAGTAATAGAGGCGATTTATTTCACCGCTAGATCTAGTGGGGGAAGACGTAGAATTGTGAATTGAATTTTACAAAAACACACAAAAAGTTATTCATACAATTTTCATTTAATGTACTAACATACCAATGAAAATTTGTTCATGTGTAAATCAACTCAATTAATATTGACTTCGTTTTTTTTTTTTTTTTTTTTTTGATTAACGACTACAGTTAGCTTTGGAATTTATTAAGATAATGTAGTTAGAAAGCTTATGGAACATTGATTCCAATTAGCAAACTGCAGTTGACGACGATGTCGACGGAAGTAAGCCATTTCCAATAGGCACATACTCCGCAGAATTATCAGTTGAAGGAGCATAGACTACGTTAGTCGCATTACGAGTAAAAGATATAGACGAATAATGTCAAGTCAATAATTAGCGTAGCTGATTGGACTTCGATTAAATTTACTGCGACATAACATAGAATTCAATTAGCTTTGGCTTCAACTCTGTGACAGGAGCTGTTCTGAGTTACTGTTTCAAGCAGGACCACTTGTCCAGTATTATATTGGTCTTCATTGGATATGAAATTCAAAGTGACAAGTATAAAATAATATTAAATAGTGGAAAAATCCTTTTCATAAATCGATACAACTTCGGCAACACTCTCTATATCTACAGTTATGGATGTCCATGCTTTTCCCCACAAAATGTGAATAGTTTATTTGATCTAAAAATAGAAAAAGAAAAAAAAAACATAATAAAACATTAACTTCGATTGAATCGTAGTTCTAAAACCATTCACATGAAAGTTCATATCGTATTCTATTGTATCGGGAATCGTCCATTAGTATCTGTATGTGAAGCGCTTATGTACAAGCAAATTTCATATTGTATATCAAGCTGATATTCACTTAACTATTGTATGGGTGCTATCTGAAGGAGTGAGCGGGACACGCATATTAGTATGTGTATGTGAAGTATAAGAAACTACCATATTAATTTTCAAGCTGATATTGACTTAACTAAAGAAGTTTTTCAGACACCGAAAAAATTAAGCCAATCTAAAAATATGTTTGAATTTTTGTTTTTATCTGAACTTAAAATTTAATACTTAAAAAAGTACAAAACGGGATCGATTTACAAATCAAGCGCGGAAATACTTAGAATAAGTAGAAGTTGAAATGAGTGTAAAAATCTAATTCTAAGAACAAATCTGTACACAAGTCAAGTACAAAAGTCTCAGAATGTCAAATACGTTCTTTTTGACTTGAAGTTAGTATAAACTTCTTAAATCAATCTCTGAGAGTAGAAAAAAACCTGAAAGGAAAATACAATTTACTCTCTCCGCTATTCCAATTTCTTTGCACCGACAGTAAATGGATAAAGCAATGGATTGTGATCCGCCAACTCCATGTATCGAATGCCTATTAGCCGAGGTAGTTAAGACGATGACACTTCTCAGAGCCATTTGCCATGTGCCATGGTTCGATACCAAATAATTGGTTTTCAATTTTTGTAATCCTTTTGTACTTAAATCAATCCAATTTTTTTCCTAAATCAAACGCAGTAGAGCTTGAAGATGGCTAAATTTAAGAATTTCGGGTTTAAAAAAATAGTTCTTAAACCATGAATTTTGTACTCCGTATAAGAAAATCCTAATTTCACTATTCAAATCCCAGGGAACTTCAATCGATCATATTATTCAAGTGATTTAGCAGTAAAATAAAATTGGAGTTTGTTCTTTCTATATACTAGGATTTGATATTTTTGTAATTGCATAAACGATTGATGAAAAGTGTGAATATTGGAATATTAGAGTTAGTTGTTGTTATAAAATATAACTTCGAATTTGAACTTTCATCTGCTGTACATCAGCTATTTTTCATTTGACCGAAACGAGTTTGGTAGCGTTGGATGTGCAAATTAAACAAACACATTTCGAATGATATAATTCATTCGGATAACAATAAGTTTTGTCACTGTTTTAAGTAAAATCATACATCGAAAAACACAAAACGATATCATTCTCTAGGTGGATGAAATGAAAACAATTTCAATGTTTTTCACGTTCAGTGCACACAAATTATCCTAAAAAAAATGTAAGAAAATGTTTCTACATTTCTAAAATTTAAATCTGAAAACCATGTACGCTTTCTATGGTTTCTCTTTCTGTAGAACGTGAACTAGGCCGCAAAAGATTTATATGGCTTAAATTTCTTTGTCCGGATAATTGAGTCAGCTGTATTCAAATTCGGTAACATATTTTTTGTAGCACGTTTAGAGACGTAGATTTTCTGTGATTATTTCAAGCCTAATCTGACCAAAATCGGTTTGAAAATGGTGAAGTTTTTAAAAGGGACATTTTGGCATTTTTTCCATCATCCTAAATAAGTACGTTGTCCAACCGATTCTGAAATGAGGCTTGAAATGATCTCAGAAAATCAATCTACCAAATTCCAATTATAGGCGACTCGTGAACCCGAAAATTTTTTGAATTGACGATACCGTCAAAAACCGTGCTATAAAAAAATGTTTTCCAGTATTTCGATTCAGCGTCCCACACTTTACCACACAAAGAAGTATGCTATGTTAACTACAGAAATTTTGTATACAAAAGCACAAGAGGTAACTGTGGGCGTCGAGTACCAATATGAATACTCTATAAAATTGGGACCAAAAGAAGAAAATAGTCCTTAAAAAAATGCTCAGCAACAATAACACGGACGGACATATACTTACTTTATAGGGTCTACGATGGCTTCTTTAACGCATTACAAACTTGCAGACAAACTGATAATACGATTTCACACTATGTGTGAATGGTATAAAAAAATATTAAAGTCCCTTGCACTGTTGTTTTTCCTAAGCTAACAGGGCAACTAACTGTAAAGGAATAATAGACGCCATTAACTGGCGCCAACTGATGCAACGAAGCTAACGAGGTTATGAAGCACAGCAGAGCTCTGAAATGCGCATACCCCGACTTTATACTTTCCTGACTTGAGTGCATTTGATTGTTGTGTTTGTAATGCAAAGTTTTTACTCGTATATGTACGGGTATATGTGCATTAGTTCAATAGCAAACGCGGCAAAAAAAAAGCCTTGGGGGGCTTTTCTTCAATAGGTTTTATGCACTGCAAAATCTGCAAGTGCAGACACAGAGCGAAACAGAATGCAGCATATGAAAGAGAAGTGCGGCGGCAGGATGCTCGAACTGAATGGCACAGCGTTTGGTTTGCATGGCAACAGAAAAACTAGAGCAAACTTGCACGCAAGCACATTACTTAACACCCACTTCATCCCTTTGCTAACTTTTATCTGTATGTATGAATAAAACAGCAGTTTCTGACTAATGCCTTCAATACAACACTAATTTCTAGGAGAAAAACCAGCTATATTTTCTTATATTTTTCACAGAAACATTGAATTGTCAATTAATTAACATAAGGCAAACGTTTATATCACTAAGAAGTAAGATCCCAGGGCCGTAAAGAGCAACTAGAACCCGGTTAAAATCTGTGCACCATCCTAACACTGTCCGTCTCGACAGGCTTGCATGTTCCATAAGCATGCGCTACAAACTAAAAAGTATATATAATAGGGATTCAGCATACTTGTAATTCACTGAAATCTTTAAACAATTTCGTTTCAAAATAACTACAACTTTTGGAATGGGTCTTTTCTGGTTTAGGCACTTATGTGTGACTTAGTGCTTTGGAAAGGTACATTTTTTCCCAACTTCCAACGTTGGCCGGAATATCGTTCGACGCCTTTTGGATAGCATTTACGTCGGCATAGCTCTTTCCTTACATTGGCAAAGGCGTTTTTCCGAAAATGTTAAGGTGCCCGTTACAAATCAAACGAATACGGGGAGTGGTTAATGGTTAAAATATGATTTTTAATCAAAAAAAAACTGTAACAAGTGTAGAGCGATAAGATGAAAAAGTTCTGTTTACTTCGGCACACACCGGAACAAACCATACACACACATTCCGTATATTTGAAATGTCGGTCAAAGTGCGATGAATTATTTTTTGGACATATTCAATTCCACTTCCATGTATCGGCAGATTTGCACTCATTTTTGATGAGTTCACTTACTTACTCAATGTTACTTTCAGTAACCGATTTTGAATGATCTGCATGTTCGACGTCCTGTATGTTCTCTTTACTTTCCTTGAACCATTTAAACTACTCATACACAAGACAAACAATCATCAAAGCTGTTTCAGTAAAAATTATACCAAGTTTGATTTGCTCTTTGTTCGAAATTCATCTTTAGACCGATGCCACAAACACACTGTCACTTTCAGCGCTGTATCTCCGCTTCCAGTGGATGAAGTTTCATGAAGTTTACCCTGAATGTAAGATAAGGCGGGAATCTTTCCAACGCTCTATGTAACATGTTGGTGGCGCCACTAGCTTGGAATTTTTTGATAAAGTTCCACTTTTCGTAGAACTGGCCTTTTATAGGTGTTTTTGTGTCAATACGCGGTGTCTCCCTTAATGCTTTATGAAAACCAATGATTAAGCCACCATTTTGTAGGTTACTTTCACCGCTAATGACTATATGTCATTTGGAAAAATGGGCTGTGTAACGCCATCCACATATAAGAGAAATATTAAATTCGCCCATGAGTAACTCAGTAACTTTTTGGCCGAGCGTTATGAAATTCATAGAGTGTAGTACTGTCGTTCCGGAATAGCATTCAAGTACCACTGGCAAAAGTGAAAACGTTTGAAACTATTTGACACAGATTGACGAGATTTGATAAATATGTAAAGGTACCGAAAAAAATACGATCCATTTTTATTCAAATTATCACAGCATAAAACTCATGATTCGGTGTCAATTAATATGGTATATACACGCCACGACGGAAGTCGCAGACGATGCGGCCATACGGAGTTACTTTCTGCAAGGACAATAATGGAAGTCTGGTTACAGATGCACAGGAATCACTGAGACTATGGAGAAGTCACTTCTCTAATCTACTTGGGGGCGATGAAGAGAATAATACCGCCGATAGAGAAGCGTACATAGAACCACCAATCGATGATGGCTCTCTTGTAGAGCCACCGGATTATAACGAGGTCGACTCAGTAATTAAAAAGCTGAAGAATAACAAAACAGCAGGCTCCGATGAGTTGCCAGCTGAGTTATTCAAGACCGGTGGCGAAGAGTTGGTAATGTCTATGCACCGACTCTTATGCAAAATATGGTCCGATGAATGCATGCCCAACGATTGGAATCTCAGTGTTCTTTGTCCTATCTTCAAGAAAGGAGACCCCGCTGTCTGCGCGAAAATTCTGTCCCGCGTACTGTGTAAACGGCTGGAGCCATACACGAATGCACTGATAGACCAGTATCAGTGCGGCTTCAGACCAAATTTTCACTTTACGCCAAATCCTGGAAAAGACCCACGAGTACAATAAAGACACACACCACCTATTTGTCGATTATAAGGCCGCTTTCGACACGCAGATAAGAACGAAGTTCTTCAACGCCCTATCTGAACTTGGTATCCCAGCAAAGATCGTTCGGCTTTGCATGATGACGCTATCAGGAAAGAACCTCTCCGAACCCTTTGATACCAAGAGAGGTTTCAGGCAGGGTGATGCTTTATCGTGCGACTTTTTTAATCTCCTGATGGAGTACATTCTACGCCAATGCCCATACGTAGAACGATCGGGCACGATCTTCCATAAGGAAGTGATGCTACTCGCATATGCTGATGACATAGACATCATAGGCATCAACGAACGGCGAGTAAGCAGGTCGTTCTCGGAGATTGAGAAACAGTCACGTCTCATGGGCCTAGCGTTGAACAAGGACAAGGTGTCCACTCGCAGACCATCAGCGCTTCTTTGACGGTCTGTGAGTATGGAGAATTTCAACTTCAATGTTGTAGAAAACTTTATCTATCTGGGAAGAGAAATTACCAGCGACAACAATGTTAGCCGAGAGATCAGACGAAGAATCACGCTTGCTAATCGCTGCTACTTTGGGCTCAGCAAGCAAATCAGAAGCAGAGCCCTCTCTCGACCTACGAAGATAAAAATCTATTAGACACTGATAATCCCGGTCGTGCTGTATGGCGCAGAAGCATGGACACTGACATCAACGGATACAGCGTCTTTAGGAGTGTTCGGGAGAAAGATTCTTCGTAGGATTTTTTGGTCCCCTTAGAGTTGGCGTCGAGTTTAGGACCCGTACGAACCATGAGCTGCTGCACTAGGCTGGTCACCTCATCCGGATGAACTCCGAAGCTCCAGCACGACGGAAACCTGAATTTGATTGGTGGACGGCGTCAGAGAGGACGTCCGAGCTCAAGATGGCAAGATCAGGTCTATGATGACCTGAAGAAGCTCCGGATTGGCGGCGACTGGCGCCGGCGCGCACTAAACTACACCGAATGGTGCGCTTTCCTACGTGTGGCCTTGACCGATAGACGGTTGTAGAGCCACCTAAGTCAGTAAGTAAGTAAGTAAGTATATTTCAAGAAACTAATTCAGCACCTTCGTTTGTTAAGTTAGGATTTATTAATCAAGAGATTTTAAAATTGGTTAAAATATTTCTTAATTTCAATCTTAAGCACTATTCAACAAATCTTCTAATCAAATCATTGTACCATATAACACTCATACAAGTTGTCATGTACACTAAAGAAATTTGTCATGTTTTCTGTTTTTATTGCATTTTATTACAAAATGTTAAAATGTTAAAGTTAGTCGTCATCGTCGTTCGTTGTCATTAAGAAAATGGTGTTCAGTTTAAGATCAGTTTAACCAGCCAAGACCGATAATCAAAACATATATTAGTATAGTGTATAAAAACATATTGCACGTGCTACGATTTCAATTTAATACGAGCCGAGTGCCCCCGAAAACCCCCATACATCGTTAAAATTATTGCCATCGTTCGGTGAAGCATTAGTGGTAGCATTCTACATATTTGTACGAGTATGTATACATACGACTACATGCGAAAGACAAAATGGCAAAACTGTAAGTAAAAGATTTTTCCATACGTAGTATTTCACCACCCACAGAGTTACTGCAAAATTCTCGCCCACTTAATGGTCTCACAGATTAAGTTAAGTCTGCAATTTGACAAATTGAATTTCACCAAGGTGTCATCCGGAGCATAGGTACATAAATACATCAGCGTCTGCAGCGTCGAGCAACGGCTTGTCGTCATACAATTTAACACTACACTTCACTCTTTCGTATGCCATATGAAATAACAATTTGAAATTCCTGCTCTTGATGCAATTGCAAAAAAAAAAGAAAAATACAGAAAAAATTGAAATTTGCTTCCTATTCTGAACGCTTCGCCGTTACCAATTCATATGTATCTTATATACATTTGTATCTCACATTTATACATCTCGCCTATTTTTTAGCAGATATCCACATTAGTTGTTGCACTCGGGGGCGTTTCTTTGCTGATAATTTCCGTTTTCATTTATTACTTTTTCATATTTACATCCATGTGCATGTAGACGTTCTGCTTTCAATTTGAAATGCGCTCTTTATCAAATTATTTCATATTTGTTTTTATTTTTTTTTTAGAATCAAATTGAATTGCATCTCCCGACTTTGGTTGAACTGTTTTGCGTACATACATAAATGCATGGTTTGAATAGCTCACATTTGCCCTATCACATTAAAAGGAGGCTTTTTGTTTTTCTCTTGTGGAGGCGTGGCACCGCCCAGCGGATCTTTGTTTCCCAAATGGCGTTTGCATATGTACCGAATATCATCCATCTGCATTAAATTTGTTCAGAGGTAAGACTTTTTACTTTGGGGCCGTGAAGCCACACAATTGTCCACTAACCACCTGTACTTTTTATAGACAAGTATGTACCAATTCCCATCATTCCACCTTCAAATAGTTTCACAGATACGACGACTTTGTTTTACGGTCGTGGTACCCACAATTATACAGTTGTGCGTATTTCTATATATGATACACTAAGCGAAAAAGTGAAAGAGAACTGAAAAGTCAGTAGTTTCCTTTTTGCTCTAAGTATGTCAAATATACCAAATTTCATTCGTTAGCGTTAAATAGTTGCTAAGACACCTCTCATTTTTCCAAAATGATATACAGCCTATGATGTTCGCGTGATCGATAGTAAAACTGTCTGTAAATTTCATAACAATCAGTCCAGCAGTTTATATGCGTCTAAAGGACATATATAAGTAAATTGGTACAAATATAAATTTTATATATATTCCCCACGATTCTGTAATTTGACGTCGACGTAGCCATAGTCGTCACTCTGCATGCCTGTAGAACTCGCTTACTAATCGAAATAGGTAAAAATTATGGTAAATATTATTGAACGGATTTTCACATGTTCAGCAAGCTATAAAAAAAATCTCCCAACGTATCTTTTTAATGCCAATCTCAAAACCGTAACTCATTTCATTGAATAATGTGTATGTCAGCGACCTATTTCAGATAACTTTGATTGGCTTGATGTAGACCACTGAACATTTTTTATACCATTCACACAAGCATAGTGTGAACTGGTATTATCACATTTTTAGAATGTTTGTAAGGTGACATCGTACACTCCATAAAGTATATACATGTATATTCTCCATCATCCCGACGAGTCGAGTCGATCTACACATGTCTGTCAGTCCGCCTAAAAGTTTGAAAGCATTTTTATGCACTGCCCTAGAGAACCAAGGGCATACTAAGTTCGTGCAAATGACAGAACAGGCAGAAGGAGGCGTTGTACGGTTAGTACGAGTATATTCTTGATCAGCATCACAAGTCGAGTCGATATACATAGATATGTCCGACTCTCATTCGTATGTTTGAACAACGAGATTTCGGAGACTATAAAAGAGGAGCATATCCTTAAAATTAACGTTTTTCAATGTGAACCAGGCGAAATAATTTTTTTTTTCTTGTTTAAAAAACAATCAGAAAAAACTCTGATACCATTTACATGAAATTTTAAATCGTATAGCAGCTATATACCCCTAAAATTTGGCATACAATAATATATAAGTGAAAAACAACCATGTCAACTTTCATGTTGGTATTGACTATAATAAGAAAATAAAAATACAAGTGGGCGGTGGGTTTAACGGGGACTATCCAAAATGTGGGCGGAAGACGCTAATTATGTATGTGAAAACGTTAACTTCATTTAAACCAATGCTCTAATACCATTCACACGAAATTTCAAAAAGTATTGCGAAGTATATGTGTGTTAAGCGACAATCCATAGGAAGCCACCATATCGAATTTCAAGCCGATATTGACTTAAATAAAAAAGTTTTTCATACAGAAGCACGATGGGTTTGTATGGTGGCTGCCCCAAAAAGGGGGCGTGACACGCCCATTAGTATATTTATATGAATCGTCCATAAAAAGCCACCATATCGAATTTTAACATAATATTGGTTTAACTAAAGAAGTTTTTCTTACAAAAATACAAAACTGGGCGATGGGTTTGAATTCGTTACACAACTGGTGTTTAACAGACTATCTTAACCTAAATATTTCTAAATTGAGCTACAACAATCATACTGTTTCTATGGTAAATAAAGCTAAAGGCGTTCTTGGCTTTATAAAGCATTGGTCCAAAGAATTTAAAAACAGTTATGCTACTAAACGTCTGTGTACTTCACTGGCTTGTTCGATCTTAGAATTTTCGTCATGTGTTTGGAACCCACATTATGTAATTCATCAAGATCGCAGCGAGTCTGTTCAAAAACAGTTACTACTGTTTGCTCTCAGAAATCAACTGGGCTTCGTATATATATCTCCCACCATATGTGGATCGATTAAAACCAATTGTTTTTCTAACTTTCTCTGTACGACGATCGAAGCTCTCTGTAGAAAAATAAAATTTGCCACCCACAAAAATTAATTATAATAACTTAATACAGCAATCAAATCATGGTTTAGTCAAGTTTAAAAACATTACAATTGATTTTCAATTGAAAAAAAATAGCCGAAATCTGAATGGTGCAAAATATGCTTGATTTCGATATTCGTGATTTTATCTACTGGTTGAAGATGAAAAGATTTTTATGGTCAAAAACGTGTCTGCTAAAGGAAAAATCATCTTTCAATTTTCAATGAGGTGTTTTTCTAGAAAAATCACTATTTACATCTCGATGTAGTAGAGATATAGTAACAAGAAAAAACGTTTACTTCGGTTGAAGCGAAGCTCTAATACCATTCACAAGAAATTTTAAATAGTATAGTAAAACATAATTTATGGGCTAACCCAAAAAGTTGGCGGTACACGCCCACTAGTAGATGTGTATGAAGTATTGTAGTAGATGTGTTAGATGCCGCCATATCGAATTTAGAGTTTTTATTGACGTTTTCCATTCAAAAGCATAAAAGTGAGCTGTAAGGGAGTACCTCAAAAAGTGGGCGGGTCACGCCCATTTATTACATATGTATATGAAGCGGCTATCCACTAAAATCCACCAAATCAAGTTTCAAGCTAATATTGATTTAAATGAAGAATTTTTTCATAAATAAAAAAAAATTGCAGGGTGGGTTTGTATAGGGGCTACCACAAAAAGTGGACGGGTCACGCGGCTGAACATAAAAAGGCACCACATTGTATTAAACCTAATATTGACTTTAATAAAGAAGTTTTCATACAAAAAGTCAAAATTGGCCAGAAGGTTTGTATGGGGGCTAACCCAAAAAGTGGTCGGGTCCCACCCAATAATGTATATGTGAAGCGTGTGTGCAGTAGAAGCTACCATATCAATTATTAAGTTGATATTGACTACAATAAAAAAGTTTTTCATACAAAAAGTCAAAAGTGTGCGGTGAGTTTGTACGGGGTCTACCGCAAAAAGTGGGCGTGGTGGGTCAGTCTTGATACTCTATTCAACTGCAATAAAAATAAGTATATGTGGAAAATTTCAACTGGATAGCATAAAAATTAGTCCCCAAAAAATGCGCAACAACATACAGACAAACAGACAGACGTACAGACGGAGATGGCTAGATCGACTCGTCTCATCGAGCTGATCAATAATATACATACTGTATGGAGTCTGCGATGCCACTTTTAATGCGATATAAACTTTCAGACAAACTGATAATACCATTTCACACGATGTGCGAATGGTATAAAAATGCATAGATAGAACACCGATATAGTTTTAAATAATATGTTTAACGATGGTATGAATTATGAAAGAAAAATGCTTCAATTGAAATTAGTTTGCCGAGAATAATGGAAAATGATAACAATATAACAATTTCTCGAATTATAACTATACTTTTATACTATCTAGTTTAGTACGAGTATAGCAGCCATTTTTTTTTTATCTTGATTCTTTAGAATCTCGATTATTTGAAAATTTCCAAATAAAATTATCCAGCATTTGCTCTGAACGCACAGCAATCAAGTCATACTGCAATATCAAGTTTCGACGACATAAAAGTTAAAATTGCTGAGTGAAAAAGATAAATATACAGATTTGGTTTTCGCCTATGGAAAAACCAAATATTACCATAAAATCACGTAGGCCCTAAATATTCTGCTTGAAATGTTCTGCACAACGGCATCGTCAGTCTAGCACTCTGTGAAGGATTAAGATATGACTGAGAACTTTGATAACTGAGTCTCGTCTGAATTGTAACTAAAACTAGTTTTAAACAGAACCATTTTAATAATTTCTTTAAAGAATTGTGTATGATGAGTGCGCATAGACGGTTAGTCTACGAAAGAAAAGCGGAATTGGAAGAGCTCGCTTTGGTTTTTTAGTTTGTTAATATGATTATATGGTTACTATGCTTATATACAGGGTGTCTTGTAAACTATTCGCACAACTTAGTTTATATCTAAGAGAGGTAATGTTTGTTCTTACGACATTTGCCTAAGTGGTACCGTTTCCGTGATATACGAGTTTAAAAATAATACATTTTTGAATCCATTTTTAGATATGTACGTTAGAAAATAGTTTACGGGACAACTATCTATATATATAAAACTGAAAGTATATACCTATATATATTTTTATGTCCATTATAGACAGATACACATTCCAACCATTCGCCGTGAAAATTGGTGTGTGTATATGCTTTTAGGAACAAATAAGGTTTTGCCGATATAAAAAAAAAAATAAAAAAAAATAAAAAAAATTTAATTTTTATAATTTTTTTTTTTTAATTAATTTATTTTTTTAAATTTTTTCTTTTTTTAAAGAAAATAAACTACAGTTTCCAGTGCGCCTTGCCTTTGCCATCACTATCAACGAAGCCCATAAAAATAAATAAACAAATACAAAAATAAATAATTAAATGAACAGGAGAATAGGGGTAGGAGAATTGGAGCTGGAGTAAAGGGGTATGAGGAAGGTGGGACAGGGGAAAGGAGAGGCAAGGGGAAGGGCAGCAACGCGCCGCGTACCAACTAGTAGTGTATAAATATAGAATGGCTTGTCAGAAAACCTATAACGCATTTTTGCAATACTATTAAAAAAAATTTAAAACAAGAAAAGCATTAACTTCAGTAGAACCGAAGCTCTAGTACCATTCACACGAAAGTTTAAATCGTATTGTAAAACATAAACGTGGGGGGTTTATAAAGGGGCTACCCCAAAAAGTGAGTGGTACACGTCCACTAGTAGATGTGCATGAAGCGACCATCTATAAGATGCCAACATATCCAATTTCATGTTGATATCGACTTTTTTCATACACATGCATAAAAGTGAGCTGTGGGCGGGAAATATATATATATATATATATATATATATATATATATATATATATATATATATATATATATATATATATATATATATATATATATATATATATATATATATATATATATATATATATATATATATATATATATATATATATATATATATATATATATATATATATATATATATATATATATATATATATATATATATTATTATTATTTATATATATATATATATATATATATATATATATATATATATATATATATATATATATATATATATATATATATATATATATATATATATATATATATATATATATATATATATATATATATATATATATACATATAAACTAGCTGGTACCCGGCGCGGTTCTGCCTATCCACTTGCCTCTCCATCCCTCTGTCATTCCTTCCTCTACCACTACTTTTCCCGGTCCCGTCTTTCCAATGTCACCTTACCCTACAACCCATTTCCCTACCCATCTTCCCCTGCCCACTTTCACTCCTTCGCCTACCACCCTTTGACCTGCCCTTCTTCCTCCTCTTTCTCTTCCACCTCTTCCCCAATACTCCCCTTCCCGTACACAAACTTTCATCCCTCTATCTTAAATTTTTTGGGCCAGGAATACTCGCATACAAAAATTTTCATCAAAATTGGTTCAGCCGTTTAGACGGAGTTCAGTCACGTACACACGTACAGAAGATTTTTATATATAAAGGGCCTGTCCACTAAATCACATTTCAACCTAATATTGACTTTAACAAAGTCACAAAAGTGGATTTGTATGGGGGCTATTCCAAAAAGTGGGCGTGGCGGTTCAATCTTATTACCCTATTAAACTGCAATAAAAATAAGTGTACGTGTAAATTTTCAACTGGATACCATATACATTTGTCCCCAAAAAATGCTCAACAACATACAGACGGACAGACAGACGGACATGGTTAGATCGACTCATCTCGTCGAGCTGATCAAGAATATATATACTTTATGGGGTCTACGATGCCTCCTTTAATGCGTTACAAACTGTGAATGGTATACAAATTATGTGCTATCCCTGCAAACTCTAAAGTTGGGTCTTCTGTTTCTAGACGTTAAAGTAATTACACAAAATACTAAAGAATTAAATCTTTTTTTTAAATTTTTTTTTTTTAAGTAAGTTACAATGTACTCGCAAAGCGACGATTGAAGTTTTAAACAGAGAAAAAACCCGTCCGGAAAAACTGGGTCAGCTGCGTAAAGCAAAACGAATAAAGCAGTGAGAAAGAAAAAGTCTATGAGACTGAAAAAAGAAAACAGAAAAACTAAATAAAACATGATTTTTCCGCTGAACTCAATTTGTTAAGAGCTCTTTTCGTTTCTACTTTTTATGTTTTTATTTTTTACATATGTACGTATATACTATATATGTACATACATACATATGTATGTGCAAGTATGTATTCTAGTTTAGTTTAGTTTTTTTTATTTTATTTTTTTGCGTATGTGAAAAAAAAACTTGTATACCATTTAATGAAAAAAATTATGTTAGAAAGAGAAGAAAAATAATCATTAACTGGAAAGCATAAACCACAAAAGCTGCACGCTAAAAAAAAGCTGCGCTTGATACATAAGAAAAATATAATCACCCATTCACAAACACAAATACATAGACAATAAATGGTAGATTGAAGCAAAAAGTTGCTAAAGCTTTTAACGATTATTCATGTTTTTTAAAGCAGAGAAGCGACAACGAGTGAGTGAGATTGAGCTTTTTACTGCTGTTTGACTGAGAGAAGAGATTTTTTTTTTAGGTAACGCTAGTACATACCACACAATACAGCCATGGTGTATGAACAAAACGTAGTTTCATAGAAACTAATGCTCTCATTTTTAAGTCCCCAATTGAAAACACAAATAATAGCGAAGCGAATACACAGTAAAACATGCATAACACGCTGTAAAACGAACAATCTGTCGTATCTCTTCCGCGTTCACAATTTCTTATCAACTGTTGACTGGATATTCGATGACGCAATCATACGTTGTCAATTTATTTTAAAAATCACTTCAAAAGCAAACAATTTTTAAATGATTTCTTTCGCTTGTGCATTTTAAATTCTGAGCAGGGCTATCACTAGGAAAAGTATCAGAAAATACCAAATATTTGATAAAGGTTAGCCACATAGTTTGTAACGAAAACAAAAATTACATTTGTGAAAAATAAAACGTACAATGGATAAAGAATATGATACAAATGTACTATCGCTTACTACTCTGTTGTAGATACTGCAGTATTGGTGCGACTAGTAGTAAAAAAGAAATAATATAAAATAAAAAGAAATCTCGCAGACATTGGTGAAAGGTCGGCTTTGCTTGAAAGGACGGAGATTATTCAATGATGTAACAAACAGATAAAATGAATTATTAAGAATTTTTCATTAAGCATTTGTTATAATTCAAAAACATGAAGTACTCCTCGAAAAAATTGCATATGAGCTGCACTAACTACAACGGATTATATGCCCTGTTGCAGTTGCGTATACTGCCAAAAAGTGACACAAGGATGCCATACCGCCATACCGCTCTTTTTCGTAATCATTTAGATTGCTGCACTCAAAACAAAACTACTCAAACGGTTAAGAAATAATTTGAAAAAATTATTTCTGCCGTCAGAATACAATACAAAGGATATGCAGAATGTTTTCTTTGAACTGGTAGAAACATTTTTGTAGAATTTCTCTTGAAGTGAGTACAATGATTTACCTTGAACTAAATACAAAATTGAGAATACAATCCAAAAGATATGCAGAATGTTTTCTTTGAACTGGTAGAAATATTTTTGTAGAATTTCATTTGAAGTGAGTACAATGATTTACCTTGAACTAAATACAAAATTGAGATAGCACAATGCAAGCAAAAAAAAAATGGAAAAAAACGCCGTTGTTTGAAACACTCGAGATAGCTTCAATACGTACGCTTAAAGTGTGACAAGCACACAACTTCTTTGTACAGGGTGGCCTCAGAAATACTAACTTGTATGAAAAACCGCAACAGCCAACAGTGTGCTTTGTAGTAAACTGCGTCTGAAACTACATTAAGCCTTGACAACAAGATTTGAAATTTAGAACTAATTAAAATTATTTTCATATAGTATAAATTCAAAAATGGAGGCTAGGTTTGCATGGGGCTATCCCTAAAATGGTTCGAGATCTTTGCCTACATGGAATATTTTGTAAGGACTTGCGCAAAATACACTATAAGCGAGGCCGCTTATAGTGTATTTTCCAACTTAATAAAGAACAAAAACATTTTATACAACTTAAAAATAGAGTGCTCTCCCTTAAATCTGTTCATTGAAACAGACGGTCGGACAGACATGTCTATTTCGACTCGACGTCCGATGCTGTTCAATAATATATATATATATATATATATATATATATATACTTTATACGGTCTGCCACGCCTCATACTGTCTGTTACATACATTTGCACAAACTTCACCCTTTTACCCTATGGTGTAACTATAGTAAAACACAACCTTTTCACAAAAAGTAATTTTCAAAATATCTAAAAAATGATGCATCATTTTTAAACTCGTGTATCTCGGAAACGGTACCACTTTGGCAAATAGCATCACTATCACGTGAATAAATATGGTAAAATATTTTCTGGACAATCAATGAAACCTACTAATATTATAAACGCGAAAGTTTGTATGGATGTGTGGATGTTTGTTACACTTTCACGCAAAAACTACTGAATGGATTTTAATGAAACTTTACAATAATATAGCGTATATAACACATATAGCAGAATAACACATAGGCTATATTTTATGAAGATTAAATTAACGCATTTATTTAATTAATTTAAAACAAATACAGCGCAAACATTTTAACCACGTTTACTTACATTCGTAGACGATAAAAAGCTGATAGCTACAAAATCGCCTAGCGATCATGTGTTTGGCTTAAATGGTCATGTGTGCGGAATGATATTAGAGAGGCAGAGAATGTAAGAAAACAGTTGGCTTTTTGAAAGTTTAAATTTTACTTAAACAAATTTTTGCTAATAGAATTTGGATTTTAGTGTAATTCAAAAATAAGCATTTGTTTAAAAAGGTATGCATGTATATGCCGCTTATCTGAATAAATTGCAAAAATTGTTCTATATATATATATAATGAAAATTTATATATACATTTAAGAAGTATTTTTCACCCTCCTACACCCACCCCCTATTTTTTAATCGCGATTTTAGAATTTTTGTATGAACGATTTTATTACCCGAGGGGTCATGAAGAAGGGCAGCTACGCGCCAAGTACTAACTAGTATACATATAAGAGTACCATGTGAAAAGAGTAGACAGCATTACAAAAACATTTTTTTAAAATTTTGCCATTTATATATATATATATATTTTTTTTTCTCTTAATTATGTTACTTAAATGTACATATATTGTATGTATGTAATAATCATGTATTATCGCATTTACATAAAGTCATAACTCCATTTTTATCATCATTATAAATTTGTTCATTAGTATTTAGTTTACATACTTTTTTTTATAATCTGTTCGTTCATGTTGTGCCAACTAACAGCCCACAAAATAGTTGAATCTCTTTGATGTTGTTTGTTGTTAATGATGTAGTTGAAATAATTACAATCGAATGAAGCTGCAAGTGACTTAAAAAGTAATAAATATGTGTGCACATATTTGTCTATGTTTTAAATCAATATGTATCCACCAATAGCGCTTTGTGCGCATCATTTTAATATTTATTCTCAACATTTCTTCATTTTAACTATTTTGCATTTTGCTACTAGCCTTTTTGATATATATTCAATGTTTAATTTCACATTTATGTATGTATGTATGTATGTATGTATATTCCTATAAGTAAACATTTATGCACATATACTCAGTAAATAGCTAATTTAGTTAAATTGTTGTGTAACATATTTATGTGCCATTCCAAAATCTATTCATTAATATTAATCAAATCGAAAGACAAGAAAACATTAACTCGCTTTAATAACAAATTTTAATTTCATTTTGAGTTTTTAATATTTTTTAACACGCTAACAGTTGGAAAAAAAATACATTGATAAACAAAATAAATATTTTTTTTTGCAAAGCAAATTTTCTTTCGCTAATTTTTTCTTCAGTAAATGTTTTTTTTTTGTTTTTTTTTTTTAATGTGTTCGGATGATTAAATGATGTTAGATTTAATTGAAACATTTTTTTTTTATTTTTTTTTTTTAGTTTTGTTTGTTAATGAGTGCTTGCTCCAAAGAAAAAAATATTAATATTTATTTACATAAAATGTATATACGTTGTTTTATATTAATTCTCGTTTCATTTATAATACAGAGTACCTTTTAAGATTAAACAGTTTATTAATGCAATGTTTAAAAAAGAGTTTTATTTTTACTTCGACTTTTAGCTTACAATTAAAATATGATTTATTTATAATTTTTTCGTTTTTGCTATTTTTTCTTCATCTTTTTCGTTTTTTGTTTTATTAACTGCTTTTTCCATTTTTTAAGTTTCGATTTTCAAATTTTCGAATTTTAATATTTTTTGTTCTTAGCACTATCGTAGTTTTTAAATATCTAAAATCGTAAATTATGCAAATTACGTTTTTCTGCTTTTCGGCATTTGTGTTAGTTGTTCTTCGCCACTGACGGTTTGCATAGCTGCTCCGCCGTTGAATGTCAAGGTCAAGGTCAGTGTCACCGTAGGTTCATCATAATCAGGTCAAATATATTTCAGTTGACGTTTATATCCTGCATCTCACCGCCGCCATCAATAGCCATATTGATCTGCTGTGACAGATTCGATTTGGCTAGACATGAATGTGCAACTGATTCGAATAGTCTAGAATATCAAAAGATGGCATGAATAAAGTAATCAGCACCGGACAACTTTTAAATTTCTATGGAATAACAAACAATCTTGTAGCATGGTACTACTAACTAAACAACAAAAGAAGTAATAAAAAAACTTTTTTTCTTTTTTCAAATCTTCGCTTAATTTTTCTTTGCAGCATATACAATTTGATTTAGTTTAGTGTTTCTTTTTTTTTCTCTTTTTTTTTTCGTACGAAAACATATTTGTATATATATATATATATATAAAAATGAACTATCATATATATTTTATCAAGAATTATCAAAATCAAACCGAACTGTACTTTAAAATTAAAACTAAATCGAAATAACACAATGCTATAATACAGGGATCACTCCATTCAATCTCGTAATTTTGAATGTACTGTCAGCACATTTTGAAAAGTATCTGAAAGTAGTTCTCAATGTTATTTAGTACATGTACATATGAAAATGAAATATTATTATATGGTGACATAAAATTAATACACAGAAAATAGAAGCCAATACTTTGTGTGTGTGTGTGTGTGTGTGTGTGTGTGTGTGTGTGTGTGTGTGTGTCTATGTGTGTGTGTTTGTGTTTGTTTGGATGCTGAAATCCAGAGTCCAAAAATTTAAATTGTGAATTCCCCAAAAACGGTATAAGATAAAACCACTATGAGTGATAGACTCAAGTTAATTAAACAAAAGGAAATTTGATTTTTTTTTATCTAACAATATGTATCTATATACCTCCTATATTAGGGTTATAGCACGGATGTCGAAATGCGCATATTTACCGATCTGCCAAACGAATGTCTTATTTCAAAATCCGTGGATATGCTAATATTTTTAAGAAATCGTTAGAGATTTCAATATTTTTTTATATTTTTCACACGAATAGTGAATAGTGTATTAATTTTTCTGTTGAAATACCTAAACCGACAATGTATACATTCTGTCCGTACCGGGAATTAATCATTTAAAAAGCCCGTTTAAAGGCATTATCAAAATTCTTTTTGTCACAAAGTTGGTACAACTGTGTTTTATATTGACGCGGAGTGTGAATTCCATCTGTCATTTAGTTTCTTTACAGTGCTCGATTTTGTCAGTACATCTCAATTGTCAGTTGTTTATTTTTTCGAATTTTCTACAAAAAAACTCAATCGCGTAAAGGTCGCTAAAGACATGGTAGAACGAGTTAATTTCGACTCCACATCCCTACAACGCATTGTAACTGGTGATGAGACATGGGTTTACCTGTTTGACATGCAAACCAATCAACAAGCTTCGGAATAGCCCCTTCCAACTGATTCCCTTTCAAATATCTCATGTATCTATGCTAGAGATGATCTGTGATTAGATATGAATGATTTAACATAAATATAAATGAAAAATAGACCTTATGTCGGATCTTCTCGGGTTTGTTCGTGCCTTTCGGGTCTATTCGTGCTTTTCGGATTAGATTTTGGTGCACGAACCCGTTTTTTTTTCTAGCAGAGACCCTTGGCTTACGAAAAAACGCCCGGCCCGTGCCCAGCACTACCATAGTTACCCTTTCACCTTATGACTATAGGGTATATTGAAGTAAGTGGGAGTGAGTGCAACAAAATGAGTAGTGCGAAAGATCGATTTGACGGTTTTCTAGTAATTTATTATTATTTCAAAACCTGTTATACTATTTGAGTACTATTCTGGTGTGTCACCGCCCTTTTTACCAATTGTATTTATTTCTTACAATGGACATATAGTACCTTAAATATTTTCTGAAATACGTTGTATTTTCTTACAAATACTACAGTGTGACACAGTCCATTTTTTTGGAATGAAACATTCCTTAAATTTGTTTTTTCTTCATTTTCAACACCACACCACCCACCACCAACACAACCCCCCCCCCCACCCAAAGGGACCGTTCTGAATCTGCCCCTGGTATTATTTATATGAACTATGCGATTTCGACATTTTCAAACTACAAACTGTAGTACAGTACACAACGTTGCACAACTACTTAACATATTTTATCCATATTGTTATTGAATTACAAGTAGTGTTATCATGTTCGCTTTAGTAGTCAAGTTGCGTCTACTTCTATTGCTACTATTACTACAACTCTTCATTAAGAAGAAGCTAAACAATAAACATTGTTCCTACAATATTTACATAAAAAAAAATTACAATACTTACTTTGTTATTTCTGGAGCACAATGCACGAAATCATGATCCCAGAACTTGTATATGGGATTCTTAATCAATTCAATGAATGTAATGAGCAGACCCCATGGATGGGGCCTATTAACAATCAGACGTTCGAGCAGTACACGAGTAATTTGCTCCTGTATTGCCTCTGAATTTGCCTCGCCAAAGAGATGCAATACGGCGCAGCTGAAGTAGTGTGTATGACTATTCGGATATCGCAATTGATTGGCAATAGCATTAAGAAAGATATAACGGCCTTCCGTATCTAGATCGACAGCCAAATTCTGGAAAATATCCATGTGTGCACTATGCGCTATATTCGACGTATTAGGTACAAAATTTTTCGTCCTAAAATTTAAAAGAATTATGTATAAAAATTAACGTAACAATTTCACTTGTGTTTAAGCTTACCTAATAACCGTTATAGCCTGTTGTCCTACATATAAAACGAGTGCATTCATCAGTGGTATGTTGTACTTCGAGCCGGGCTCGTTGGAAATCTGCAAATGGCTGCGCAACTCCGATAGGAATGTCACTGGTGCTCGTGCCTTTAGATATGAATCCAAATCTTTCTTAAAATTAATTGGCTGTATGTTGTGCACATAGTTTGGGCAGATCTTGGGCGCGTTGTTACTATCGGTGAGCATGTCAACTTTTAGATTGGGCGTAAATGGATCCGGTAGACGCATGTTGCGTGGAAATGCTGACAGTATGATATTTCGCATTTGTATACAATTGGCCGGTATGGTATCACAAAAACCAAAGTGATAGTCGCACAGGAATTCGGGAAAATCGTGAAGTAGCACTAGTAAAACGCGCAGCGTTCCCTTATACAGTAGCTGTATGGGCTTCGCTAGCTCAGCGTTTCGCAGGAAGGGCCCTAAGTACTTAAACAAGTCATTAAGCAGTGTAGCATAGAGTGGCCAGCCCTTCTGCTGCGGTATCTGTATAAGCATACGACCGATAAAAACCCGATGAGAAATCAACTCTAGCCAAGCATAGCAGAAGCCGGGTGCAACTGCAGGATTCAATAGATGATAGGTATGCGCGAAAGCTGTAATAATACTTTGCATAAAGCCCTCCATCACAAGATCGGGTGATGTCAACTCCATGAAGAGCATCATGAATAAACGATGATAACCGATCTGTTGAAATTGTAAATTGCGTACTTCGTGGTCCTTAAGCAAAATGCCGAGCACAATGCCTAACACTTTGTTAAGCAGATTGATCTTTGTTATGGGATTTCCGGAATCGCCAGAGTGACGGACAAGTAGCGAAATTAGAAAAATAAACGCATCAATCCATTGGAATATTTTGGTTTTGGCTTGAGCTGGTGTAAATGCAGGATCGTTAAGCACGCGGTATATAACCTCTGTGCAGATATGTGTTGCTTGTCGAAAAAAACGAGTAATCAAATCATCCGTCTTTAGTATGCCGTACATGTTCATTCTCTGTACAAAGGAGCCAAAATTTTTTGACTCACGGCACTGTTGCGGAGTCGACTGTGAAAAAATGGCAACCCAATCTTTCAGTAAGAATTCGGTTCTTTCTTGAAGACCTGGTGGATCGTTCTCCGTATCGCTTGACTGTCACAAAAATTGAGCTCATTTAAGAAAAATTTTCAGAATTGAAAAATCTACAATATTCGCTTACCCTAACATGTTGCAAGCCTGAATGTATGTATTGAGTCGCACCGGCCAAGAAACGATCGTTCGCCGCGAAAGATGTGAAATCAAGTGGATTTGTGTTTCCACCCCAGACGACGTCGATCATGTTTGCAAGCACCTCCGGATAGCGGTGTCTGTGCTGTGGCATGCGACTAAGCATCTCAAGAGTACCAATAAATTCTGAATCGGCAACAACAACCGCCGCGCGATCATCAATCAACAAGCGTTCCATCAATGTCATGGCAAATGTAACGGCCATGAAGTTGTTGCCATTATCCATGGCATCCCGCAGCAGCAGATCGAACTGTGGTATGTTCACGAAGTGCGATGAGATAAGCATTTTTATGGCCTCAACATTATAACGTGACTCCTCGCGTATATCGAAGATACACTTGGTAATCGCGCGTTCAGTTACCGGCGCACCGAATGTATTATGTAGCAACGACAATATACGTAGAATAATGTCTCGATAAAGTTTCATTTGTTCCACATGGTCGGGTACGTTCACGAATCCCTCAATAAATGCCTCCACAGCACGTGTTAACAAGTTAAGCGCGGTATCGTTGTCTCGAAGACGCCTTGTGGCCATCAGTGCGTTGAGCAGAGAATGCATTTTGCTGGCCTGTAATTGAAGATTAGCCACATTGACTGCACTATTGAGAAAAGTTTCCATTTTGTTTGCCAACTCTGCATAAATAAGACCCATTTCATCTGTACCAAAGTTAGTTTGCGGCGGTAATTCTTGAGGCTTTGGCAAGAATAAGGCAATGTCACGTTCGGTCAATGGCTGGAAGCCGGGTATATTGCGTGCGTATTCCGAATAGACTGCAAAGAGGTTTGAAGGGGCAGCGCCAACCTTGAGGCGAACTTGCTCAGGTAAACGCTCAGTTTGATAGGCGAGCGTTTGCGGATCAAAAAATCGGCTGCCATCTTCACGTGACATCTTTCTCGATTCATAATCTGATGCCAGGCGTCGATCAATTTCAGGTGTCGACTTTTCAGCCGCTGTTTTCTGTATAAATGCACATGCCAGTTCAACATTGTCATTAGTTAGCTGCATGGAAGCGGCTTCAATGTCTTGAAAACTGGGTCCACCAGTTAACGCAGCCATAAATGCTTTGCGTAGATTACTGCTTAATGTCTGACTTAGTTGGTCTTTGCAGGTAATCATTGCCATGCCCGCAGACAGATTGCGCACCATTTGATGTGCTGCAGTGCGCATGCGATTTTCATCGGCATCAAGGGCAAAATCTTTGCGAATGATTTGTTCCGTGGTCGAACAAGCTATGCGTACACTGCGGTCGACAACGGGTTGAAGCCACTCGGTTATGGTTCGTTCGATGGCGTTTAGTATAATGTGCTTAAGACCCGGATTGGCATGCAAAAAACCAACGGTTGGCGAGAGAACCATATGTTGCGCAAGCATCTGAAAGTTGTTTACGTTAATATCGACATAAGCGTACCTAGGCTCTGGTAGCGGCAGCACTACTTGGCCAGACGAATCACTGCTAATGGTGGGCGATGAAACCGAGCCTCCTTGAATAACACTGGTGCTACTACTGCTAGCAGATGTGGCAGCATTCATTAACATGACTGCAGCTTGTGTTTCAGTTTCACTCGGCATTTGCGGGGGTGGTGGTTGTGGCATTGGCACCGGTTCGATTGCTTTCGGTTTGGGTTGCGACATCTGTTGTTCAATGTTCATCGAGCGCGATGGATCCTTTAGATAAATAATAGGCTTTAGTTTTGCCAATTCTATGTTTAATGTTTTGCACAGAACTTCAATTTCGAATTTCAAATTTAGTTTGAGATCCGGCTCCTGATGCAGTTCACCCAACACGTACATAATGCCCATTGTCCAAGGGTTCGGCGATTTAAAAATTTTTGACTTTCCAGATGATTCCAAAATTTTTGCAACGAACGGCACAACAAATAGCAATTCTTGTTGACCTTTATGATATGCTTCCGCTAGCAATGACTTCAAATCAAGATCCAGTTGTAAAATTGGCCTATTTCGACCGATTGTCATCATTCCCAACCAATGTCCCAGATTTTTCAACAAACTACGATCAGAGAAATTTTGCACACCTTTATCGGAGCGAAGCAATACTTTTATGTTGCGAAGTGTCTCTTTAGTGACAAATCGGTTTATTTCATAATTTTTCAGTGCTTCCAGAAAATTGAAGTAAAGCGAATGGAAGTTAAACTCCATTGAGGCGCGTTTGAGCACAAGGTACTGCGATAGCCAAGGCCAGTAGTCTTTGGTCATAATCTCCTTGATCTCTTCGCATTTCTGTGGTATATTAAGTTGACTGAGATTATTGAATATAAAAGCGGTTTTATCCTGTACAGGTTCAGGCGGAACCGTAACTTTTTCTTCTTGATTGGCGACAAGAAGAGTATCGATGTTAGTAGCATTCGCAATAGATTTCATTCGCGCAGCATGCGAGACAACCACAGGCTTTTGTGGCGCTGGTGCAGAGGGTGCTCCTGCAATCGTAAGTGCTACTTTCTTAATTTTATACAACGATATTTGCTGGGATAACTTACCCGAAACAGAGCTGTTCCGATAAAGCGCTTCCATCGCAGGTGGCACAACGTTACCGGGTACTGCTGCTGTATTGCCCATTATCATTAATTTGTTAGGTGGTGGCTCCTGTCCGTGTACTCCATACTCAACATACTGTATCAGATGTGCTGGAAAGTCTTGAAAATGCGGTATGGAACGTATATGCTCGCAGTATTTGTTATATGTGTGCAAACGAGTTTTGAATCGATCTAGCGCTGTAATGCCAAAGTAGTAGAGTTTAGATCCCTCGGGTTTACGCAATGCATCGAGTACGCAGCGCAACGATAGTCCAAGAGCAACAAATGTTGGTACTAAATTTCTTTCGATTATACCACCAAAAAGTTGTGCGGTAATCTGCAGCTCCTTTTCTGGATAATGCGAAAAAAAGCGATACTCCTCGAAAAGATTTCGTAGCATACAAAGAAAAACGTCCTGTTCCCTTCTGTTGTTTGAGTCCTTAAAACGTTGCAGAATATCAAGCACTTCGTCGATGGATAACGTTGGATTTGGATGGTGGTTGTAGATACGCTGGAAATATGAATTAGCTTCGTCCTCGACCTCCTTCGAAACAGGGGTTTGCAGATCTGCCATAATCGGATTGTTTGGGTTAGCTGGCGTTGGTGTGGGTGGTGGAGCTGTCGGCAACATACGACCCAAATTGCCTACATTCGGTGGTGGTCCTTGCATTGGCATTGGGTTGAGCGGATACGGATTATTGGCAGGATTCATTAGACGCGATGGTGACGCAGGCGTGGACACTAAGTTATCTGCATAAGATGTAAATTATTAGCTAATGCTTTTGTGACATAATTAGTTAACTTACTCAACATATTACCGAAATTAAATGCACCATTGGGACCGCCTAGATTTAGACCTGCAATGTTGTTTGTCATATTAGCTAAAGGATCCATACCAGGTCCGAACATTTGCTGTGCATTCAAATTTCCGGAAAATGGTTGTGGAGGTGGCGGCACTGGCGGTACAATGCCACTTAAATCCATGCCCCGATGTCCACGCATAACGTTCTGAGGCGGCACAATGCCTTGTTGTCCCTGCTGTGCAGCTGCTGCACGTGCTTTGTTTGCCAGAATCGTGCAATTTGCCGACATCTGCATTATTGCCTCGCCCACATCGGGCTGTACGTTGCCCATGCACGCCTGTAGGCAAGTCATCATTGTTGTTACTGTTTCAGGCAGAAGCTGTGACTGTTTGGGTGGAAGCTGATCATCAGGAATCTTTGCGTTCATCACCTGAGGACAACGTCGCTGCAGTACTTTAATCATAGCTTGTATAAATGGCTCGCCGTGCTCGCGAATCTTATCACTCAGCCACTTTTCTAATTTCAAATATTCACGCCGTGAAGCTAAACATGCAAGATCGATAATAAACAAAAATGAGCGTATATTGAGCAATGAAGACAATGCTTTCAGATCTTGCGCCAAATCCAGTATGCGCGACAACTTCACTTGATCATATTCTGTACCGCGCAAATACCACTCAGACATCGCATGCATGATCATTGGACGCAGTTGGAAGTTAGCTGAACTCCACGCACTGGCCAAAATTACGCTTGAATTGGGATGGTTGCTCAAAAATGTAGGTATTAACTGATTGAACATATCCTGCCTTAACGGGGTCATGGGTGGGTTTATATGCAACAGCGCAAGGAAAAGCACGTCCGGACAATTTTGCGCGGGAAACTTGAACAGTTCATGCACTTGTGTATAATAGCCTTGATCAGCCAGGTAGAGCAGTACTTCGACTAGATGTAACGACTTCCACGCGCATATCTCCTTGTTTTCAGCATCAGGTGCTGTTTTTAACACTTCTACTGGTGCCGCGCTGAAAACATAATCGGCAAATGAGAACAAGTCGGAATTTTTCAGCATCGCCGCAATAAGCGATAGTTGTCCTTCAGTGTTCTGCCAGTGACGGTAAATGCATTCTGGATGTGGAAATGGTGTAGATTGCGTGCCGAGGCGAAGTATGCTAAGCAGCAAATCCAGACCAATACGATCTTTGAGTATAAATTCAGGATGATCAAGTTCTGCAAAGAAAAAAAAAAAAAAAAATTTCTGTTAAAACTGTGATAAATTACAGCTTCACGGCATATTACCCATGCACACATCCTTCCAATTTAGCTGTGGCACCAACTCTTTAAGAGCTTGAACGAATACATCCGGTTTCCACGTCTGCGTACCATCCGATGTCTCTTTCTTATCTTTTTTGTCACCACTAGACGTTGCATTCTCTCCAATGCTGATGCCATCATTATTATTCGCAGAGTTTTGTTGCTGTGGCCCACTGACGCCGGGTTGTTGTGCGCCAGGCCAAAAATTGGCGGGAGTCGGTAAATTTACATTACAATCGAGCAATGAAGAGTGCCGGCGGCACATAAGCCCAATGATCTTTGCGACATCTTGTGATTGTAGTTCACGTGCACCACCGCAACGTAAATGATTCTTGCATTCATCAACACTCGATGTAAATTCGTAACCGATCTCCAGGATTAAATTAATCCAAGATGTGTCCATAATATTATTTTTGACCTGTATATAATTTAAACATTTCAATAATTTACGTTTTATGCGATTTGCGGTCATGACGTTGTGCATAACAGGCGTCAAGTAATAGAACTTGTAAGCGACCAAAATTATCAAAAATGATAATATTAGAAACCATAATATGAATATCATGATTGAACATTAAATCAAAGCAAATACAAGGCAGAACGTTGACGATTTAATGCTTTTTAACTCACCTGTTTAGTAAATATTGTTTCGCATAAATTGTCATAAATTTCCTCTATACCAATTTCAGTTAAACAGCTATCCAATTCTCCATTGGCGATGTTGTTACTGCTAACCGTCGTTTCTTCTGCATCGGTATCGTTGTTATTCGTACCAAACGCCGTCGTGACTGCGACACGGTAGAGAAAAGGCGCCAAAATCAATGGCACCTCAGAACGTGGAAATTCCTCACGCAGCTTTTGCAGGAATTGCGTCTTTAATTCTGCCGTAACGTATTCGTCCAATGAATCCAATAAAAACTGCAGCAGATCGAAAGAAATTTCTTGAAGTCCACTAACTGAAGTAGCGGCCGCACGATTTATACCCAGATAGGATTCGATTAGCTCGGGCAGTGTACGCCTTAGACTATCGCTGGCAAATTTACGTAAATCGGATTGTGTTGAATGTGTCAGAGCCAAGGCGAGTGTACACTCGCAGAGTTTGTTGATACCAGTTAACTTGGATATTTGGCTAATAAGCACTGCAGACGGTTTCAGTGTCTGCAGAAACACGTTTGAAATTATAAATTATGTTTTATAAGCCGAATAGATATGGTTCAAGTTGAATCTTTTACCTTTTGCGTTGAGAGACACTGATCGATGGCAAAACAAATATTCGATATTACTGTAGAACAATTTAATTGACGTTGCAATTGTGCTCCAAGTAGTTTCGCTTGCAAATGCGCGCTACCGCTTGGTGTTGGATCGTTGAAGTTGATGGCCGAGAAGAGACAACGCAGACTATTTCGATCTGCTTCGAGACCGAAGTCTTCGATATACTGTAAACGAGAGCAAATACAAAAATAGTCAAGTTGTTTTGTGAACTGCACTTGTTTTTTTTTTTTTTTTTAATCATGTTCTCAGTTTGTTTCTAACCATCTGCGAATTAACCTTAAATGCTGACAATACGCAAGGATTCATTTTGAGAAAATTGTGCAACAAATATTCATAACAATTTCTGCAAATATTTAATGTTAATTTTCGAGTAAATGTTGCACTGATTTAAAAGATTTATTGCTTGGTAATTTAAAACAAAAAATGTGTTAGCTGCTAAACATTTTTTTCCTTTGTATGATATGACAATTGTTTTTGCATTTTGAGACATTCACACAACAAAAAAACCAATCACGTATTCGAAGCTACATGAATTTTGTTGGCAACACGGTATGTGCGAAAGAGGAAGCTGAATTGAACGAATAAAGCTGAACGAAAAATAGAGAGAGACAACAGCTTTATACAAGAGGCAGTGCAGCAGCTGCTAATATAACAAAGTGAAAATTTAATGAAAAGCAGTCAAAAAATAGACCACATAGCGAAAGTTTTAATTATACTACTCGCTAAAGAACACCGAAATTTATACAACGCTTTAGCATTTTGCTATAGCATTTTAAGTTTGTTTTTTTTTTAACACTACGCATTAAAGCGACATACATATGTACATTCATACGCAGATACACAACTGCATAAAAATATGTATAGACATTCATATGTAGAAACTAAATTAATTTTATTTTACACACACAAAATATGTATTTCTAAAGAAAGACGCATTTATTTTATTTACACACACCAAATACGTGTGTTTAAAAAGTACAAACAATTTAATTAAAACATGTACAAGCACAGACCTTTCAGGGCCAATTATTTATCGCTTCTTTGGTGTTGTTGGCACTTTTATGTTAGTTTTTTTTTTTTTGCACTGAGATGCTTTTTTTTATACACTTAGAGATTTTTATAATTATCTTTTCTTTGTACACATATTAAGATAACTTCTTGCTTAATTATATTAGTGAAAAACTCAATTTCAATGCAATATAACCCAGCCGACGAACACGACGGCAGCAAGTACAGAAATTTTCATCTTTTTCACACAATCTGTAATGGCGTCTTGCCGAATAGAAGAAATGGTTGTATTGCAAAAGTGCTGAGTATATACGTGAATGTATGCATACGCGTATGTGTAATAGGAAGAAGAAGCAGACTTGACGATTGAACGAAACAGATACCCAAAAAGTAACTATGCAACTCTGCGTAGAGTTGTCGTGTCTCGACCGTGGTTTTCCATTCCAAAAATTAAAAAAAATATAAAATTTACCAAAAATGGATTGTTATAATCAACCAATTTTGTTTAGCACGATTAAATTGAACACGTTCTATTCACGTCTTGTCTTGTATTGATAGGACTCCAAGTTGTCACTTTTGTGGTGATTTTTAGTATTATATGATCGAAAACTGTTGTTCTGATCAGTTTTATTTAAAAGTCAACAAGAACAATTTTAATCATTTATTAAAAACGAGTATTTCGCGATATGTCGTCTAAGAAGTGATAAATAAATAACCAGGAAGTGTTTGTGTTATAAAACGATGTGTGATTTTGGTCTTTGAAGAAATATATACTGAACAACTTTAAACATTGTGCCTTTGTTTAGTAAACTATTGAGTGGACATTGAGTAATCTCTTGCCGCTGAGCGAACTATAAGAAACTAAGCAAATATTTTTATGTCTCGAAAAACTATTGTTATAAAAAAATAGTCAGGAACTTGTTGTTGCCTTACAGTGAAGACTTGTTTGTAGCGAAATACTCTAACATTTTTGCCAATTAAAT
Source organism: Leucophenga montana (assembly GCA_035044765.1). Lineage (NCBI taxonomy): Eukaryota > Metazoa > Arthropoda > Insecta > Diptera > Drosophilidae > Leucophenga > Leucophenga montana. Next base: position 245,235 of record JAWNNQ010001784.1, on the reverse strand, counting down.
TAAAACGAAATGAACAGTTTGCGTTTTAAAAGTTCTTTCGTTGTTGGTGAATTATGCGATGCGCCTTGTATCTGTCTTTCATCCGACGTATAAGCTAATATGTAGCTTTTTTATCATAGTCTTTCAGAAAAATTGGTAAGTTTGTATGATAACCACCCTTTAAACGGGGCAGGCACGCCCACTAATATATATGTGATGTTTCCGTCCATTAGAAGCCATCATATCGAATTTCAAGTTCATATTGACTGATATAAAAAATGTGTTAAGCCTAAAAGTAGGTGCTTAGTTCGAATGGTGGTTACCTCTACAAGTGGTAAAGTGGGGAATCAGGCCCATAAATATATGTGAAGTGTCCGACCATAAGAAGCCACCATTTTAAATTTCAGGAGGATTTGGCGTTAAATGAAAAAGAAAAAGTTTTTCATACAGACTCCAAAAATTGGTCGACTGTTTGTATGAGTACTACCCCAATGTGGATAAATCCAAAATTAATAGAAAACAAATAAATAACAAGAAAAAACGTTAACTTCGGTTGAACCGGAGCTCTAATACCATTCACACGAAATTTTAAATAGTACTGTAAAACCTAAAAGTGGAGGTTTAAATAGGGGCTACCCCAAAAATGTATATGAAGCGATGTAGTAGATGTGTAAGAGTGAGCTGTGGGTTTATATGAGACTACCTTAAAAAGAGGGCGGGACACGCCCATTTGTATATGTATATGAAGCGGTTGTCCACTAAAATCCACCAAATCAAATTTCAAGCTAATATTGATTTTAATAAAGAATTTTTTTCATAAAAAACACACGGCTGTCTATAAAAAGTCACTATATCGCATTTCAACCTAATATTGTCTTTAATAAATAAGTTTTTCTTATAAAAACACAAAAGTTGGCAGTACGTTTGTATGGGGAAGTGCCCCAAGAAGTGGGCGGGTCAGGCTCGTAAGTCTATGTATGTTAAGACTGGCCATAAAAAGGCACCCCTTGCATTTCAACCTAATATTGATTTTAATAAAGAAGTTTTCATACAAAAAGTCAAAAATGGGCGGGTCCAACCCATTAATGTATATGTCAACCATCCGACCACTAGAAGTTACCATATAAATTATTAAGTTGATATTGACTACAATAAAAAAGTTTTTCATACAAAAAGTCAAAAGTGGGCGGTGTGTTTGTATGGGTGCTACCCCAAAAAGTGGGCGTGGCGGGTCAATCTTGACAATCTCTTAAACTGCAATAAAAAGAAGTGTATGTGCAAAATTTCAATTGGATAGCATAAAAATTGGTCCCCTGAAAATGCGCAACAACATACAGACGGACGGATGGCTAGATCGACTCGTCTCGTTGAGCTAATCAAGTTCATATATACTTTATGGGGTCTACGATATCTCCTTTAATGCGTTACAAACTTTATGTAAAACTGATTTCATTTCACACTATGAGTGAATGGTGTAAAAAAAGAAAATAAGCTTTATTTCCGGCTGGACTGTATTAAAAAATATAAGACACAAATAGCCGTATAGTGGACGTTATGGTCGTGGCACCGATAAAATATCATAAATTTAATATGCGTACTGATAAGGAAAATCTATGTATAAATATCAAAGTTTGAAATGTGTAGTTCTTACAGTTTCTGAGATATGTTGTTTCGTACTATTAGACAGACTCTCGAGCAAACTTATTATATCCTTATACCTATATGTATAATAAAAGTATGATAAAAAATAGTATACCCCTCCTTATGTTTAAATGCAAAAATCTCGGAGTGTATTGGACTGTGTGACAGGGAATCTTATATTCGAGCACACTCGACAGCAGCGCTTTTTGACAACCCTACTAACATGACATACATATATGTATGTATGTACATATACATATATGTACATATATGCATTTTAACTTACCTGAATTAGTTGTTCGCTGCTCTCAGTAAAGTTCTTCTTGTTCAATTGTTTGACCAAATTACCAATTTGCGTTAGCGGCGCTTTTAATTGGTCTAGGCTCATAATTCTTTCATTAAGTTCCACATTAGGGGCAAATGTACGATATTTAGATTTAAATTTTTATAAATTGCGTAGACGATTCTCGGTTTGACTTCTTTTAGGGGCAAATGTATTTAGTTTTCGATTTCGTCACTTTCTTTTAGCAGAATGATTCGCGGCGTATATACATACATATATATATATATATATATATATATATATATATATATATATATATGAATTACTTGATTTTTTTTCTGCACTTTGTTAAAAACGTTTGTATGCTTACATCTAGTTGGCAATGCGGCTGCACGTACTCACATGCAAACACACACGACTTCTACGTCAGCCTCTGAAACTTTTGTTCGTCACTCTCTTCTGTTATTGTTCTTATTCGCTTTTCGTTTCTTTTTTTACTCTTTCCTTCGCTCCATTTAAAATTGGGTGGCCCCTTTAATTCAGGGGCCAACAAATTTATTTTTCAAATCGCATATATAAACACAAGAAACAAAAAATCAAAATCACTGATTAAGATTGCAGAATTGTATGAAGAACTGAGTGGGAGCGCTTTTGTTCCTGCGTATTTTAGTTAATCGTTCTCTGCCTTGTTTCTGCTTTTATTTTTTATATTCTCAATAACGTCCTCCCTTTTGTTGTTGCTTTTAATGCCAATGGTCTGTGTCGCTGACACGTAATAGGAAACGCGCAGCAAAAAATCAGTAAGTGATTTTATTATGGTCGTTTGTCAACTGCTCATGTACATTTGAACTTTACACGAGTAGTTTGCGTTTAATTCGCTTGGTAAACACTTAAATTTTGTAGTTAAAATACACTCGAATTTGATATTTTTCCAAAAACATGGCTTATTAGTCACAGTGTAATCCAATTTAAATATGCAATAATACCAGAACTGCTAGAAAAAACTGCTAAAAATACCTAAAATAATCGGTTGGCTACTTATTCCTCTTCACATTACAGATACAAACAATTCATTTAACAAATTTAAACTTTCACTGCGCCCCCAGTTGGTTGTATATTTGTGCATGCTTAATTTAAATTAAATCTTAAACAGTGAAAAAGTAACTAAGTACAACTCAATAGCAAATTATGTGTTTTTTTTTCTGTATTGAAAAGACTTGTGTGGTGTATCGAGGCCTATGGGGGCAAGATCGATTTTGCAATTATGTTTTTAGCATATATTTTTATACCCTATACCCATAGGATAAAAGGGTATAGCTAGTTTGTGCAAATGTATGTAAGAGGCAGAAGGAAGCCCATAAAGTATATATATGTATATTCTTGAGTCTATAAGAAATAGATTTTATAAGTTTGGAAACTCTCTCCGTTTAAGTATCAAAATAAATGTAACATAGCGAAGGAAGTATCGGAGACTCCATAAAGTATATATATATATATATATATATATATATATATATATATATATATATATATATATATATATATATATATATATATATATATATATATATATATATATATATATTCCTGATCATCAAGACGAATTGATATAGGCATGTCTATCTGTCTGAGAGAAAATTTCTCCATCTAGAGAAGACTATGACAAACTAATCCCACGGTATAGGCTCTCTAAGCACCCCACTGCTACAAGGTTCAATTACAATTTCATATCTCGCAACCATTTTACCTCCAGTTTTTCCAACCTCATTGATTAAATCTTGATTAAAAGTAGGTACTAAGGATATTGGAATTATTTGTTGTTGGAAAAAAACTGCAGTAAAATAGTTGCAAGTTATGAACTTTCATTTTATTAAAAAAAAGTGTGTATTTTAAATTACTCAAATTTTCATTCATTTAATCTGTGTGAAGAAAAGAGGCTTTAAGTTTTTTGTCATGACCGTCCGTCTGTCTGTCTGGGAGAAAGATTATCTACGTAGAGAAGACTTAGACATACTAAAGCCACCATATTGACCCTTTGTATCGGCACTGTTACAAGTCTAACTTAAAATTTCATAATACCTTAAAATTTCATAATGCCGCAAAAAAAAACAAGAAAAAACGTTAACTTCGGTTGAACCGAAGCTCTAATGCCATTCAAACGAAATTTTAAATGGTATTGTAATACATAAAATTGGGGGTTTAAATAGGGGCTACCCCAAAAAGTGGGTGGTACACGCTCACTAGTAGATGTGTATGAAGCGATGTAGTAGATGTGTAAGATTCCGCCATATCGAATTTCAAGTTGATATTGACGTTTTCCATACAAATGCATAAAAGTGAGCTTTGAGTCTATATGGGACTACCTCAAAAAGTGGGCGGGACACGCCCATTTGTATATGTAGATGAAGCGGTTGTGCACTAAAATCCACCAAATCAAATTTCAAGCTAATATTGATTTAAATGAAGATTTTTTTCATAAGATACACAAAATTGCACGTTGGGTTTGTATGGGGTTTACCCCAACAAGTGGTCGGGCCACGTCCATTAGTCTGTATATGTTAAGCGGCTGTCTATAAAATGGCACCATTTCGCATTTGAACCCAATATTGACTTTAATAAAGAAGTTTTCATACAAAAAGTTAAAAGTGGGCAGTAGGTGTGTATGGGGGCTACACTAAAAAGTGGCGGGCCACAACCTTTAGTCTATGTATGTAAAGCGGCAGACCTTAAAAAGGGACCACATTGCATTTCAACCTAATATTGACTTTAATAAAGAAGTTTTCATAAAAAAAGTCAAAAGTCGGCAGTAGGTTTGTATGGGGGCTACCCCAAATATTGGGCGGGTCCAACCCATTAATGTATATGTCAACCATCAAAGTGGGCGTGGCGCGACAATCTTGGCACTGTATTAAACTGCAATAAAAAGAAGTGTATGTGAAAAATTTCAACTGGATATCATTAAAATTGGTCCCCAAAAAATGCGCAACAACATACAGACGGACAGACATACAGACGGGCATGGCTAGATCGACTCGTCTCGTCGCGCTCATCAAGAATATATATACTTTATGGGGTCTACGATGCCTCCTTTAATGCGTTACAAACTTTCAGACACACTGATAATACCATTTCACACTATGAGTGAGTGGTATTAAAAATCCTGTTTGCAATTTGTTGTTATTGTAATTTTATAGCATGCCTAGATTTGCATAAAAAACTGTTAAGCCTACTGCCGGTGGCGGAAAACTCGAACATAACATAATTTTTTTTCCAACTTCAAGCGGACAGCTCTCTTCTTATCAATACATTTTTTTTTTTTAATTTCTCATTTAATTTTCTATTATTTCATAAAAAAGTTTTCGATTAGCAGGCCCCTCTTTCATTTTATTTGTGTAGTTATGTATGTGCCTGAAGAAATATGGCGCCTCACAGTAAAAATGTCAGCAATAAACAAACGAATGTAATATGATTTAAATCTAATATTTGTACTGCTCTAATTCATTTATACTCCGCTCTATAGCCACCTGCAAAAAACTGGCCACTACCCGATATTTCTGAAGAACAGCTTGTATCAATGTCGCTGCGGGAGCTGTCACACCTTATAGAAATACGAGGACTTACCGCCGAACAAGTCAAGTTGATAGATCGACGTCATCAGATTTTACGTAATAGGATTTATGCTGAAAACAGGCGCACACAATCCATTCGAAGCTACGAAGATGCACAGTTAAAATTGGAGGCAAAGCGTTTATGCTTCGATCTAGCAAAGAAATCTACAGATTGATTGTAAGGAATCCGGTTTATTCAAAAAACACATGTTCAATAAAATCTTAATATTAATTCCGTAATACGATTTGAGATTTGTTTGTAATTATTTCAAGCGGAATTTGTAATTATTTTGCAGAGTCCACGAGCATATTAAATCTAGGAATATGCATACTTGCAAGGTTGGTGAGCACCTTTAAAAGAGTGGCATATTTTTGGAACATCCACTCTTGGAGAGTTACGGTAGTACTGTATCAGCCGGCAATAATAATATAAACAAATTGACATATTTTACTCTACCGGTACCCAAATACCGGAAAAACAATTTCAATCGTTCTGCATGTCCAATATGACTTCTCATGTTCGTATCGTCCTGATGATATAGAGGCGCACTTTCTCTAAAACTCGTCCGAATTTAATTGAAGTCATTCGTAGAATAGTTTTATATAATTTTCTGTCTTCGCCCAATATTTCCTTTATCAGCTTATGAGTGAAAGCTAAGTGTATTTTAAATAAAAATATTAGATTTTTAGCAATGCATATTTATATATTGTAAGTTTTTATATTTTCTTACCCTCTTCATTCCTTCCAATTAGATGAAAAATGCTTGGTTTTTTCCATTTCAATTTTCTTTCCATTTTGTAGCATAATACATCAACCAAACCTTCTGTTCAATTTTCAGAATCCAAATCATATTCACGATTTTAGCTGTTGAAAATTGAAAAGCAGCTGATATTGCGTTCTGTAACATTGAACTTTTCGTTGTATATCATAAAAGGCAACTAAATCGCAGCTAAATTTCAGCTTCATACGGAATGTTCTTGCCACTTTACACTTATTTAAAATTCAATTGTCAAACAAGTGAGATAAGACAATTTTTACATAATTTAGCTCGTGTCATAACACTATTATTGAAGAAATTGTAATTAATTGTAATATATTTATCCAAAACTATCGAGTGGTGCCACTTAGCTCTAGTTTACTGCACACCCGAACCGATGTCTTTACCGGTTTGAATCGGTATATTATCGATAAATTAAGTTGACCAATACTTTTATCAAGCTGCGTTATCACTGTGACCAATCAAACATATGACGATTTGTTTTTCTTTTAGTAGTTAGAAAAACTTTTAAAATTAATTGCAACAAAAGAAATAATTTTGTTGCAGATTCCAACTTGTGTACAACTTTGAATTTTTTGCAAATCCCATTTCGATAAGAACAGGTTTGAAGCTATCGGCTTTCGATGACAAGCGGCTAAAAGTTATCGGCTTTGGATAGGGACCGGTTGGTTTTCGATAACATGCAATTCAGAAAAAAATAATAGTCCGTAATGAAATGCGTTCGAAGAAACTCTAACGGGAAAGAACATGTATGCCGTGAATATTGATTTAAATTAGTAATGTGCATATGCCCATGGAACTAATTAAATGATAGAAAATTAAAAATATTTAATAATTCTATGCGCTACTGCCACAAAAACAAATTAGTGAAATTTTAGCCGCAGTGTAAGTTGGGAAAAGTGCAAACAAAACCAGTTAGTTAAATGTGTACATGTACGTGTGTGTGATCGAGCGAGTTGTGATAATAAGTGGGTACATATAAATAGTAAATAGAAAATATAAAAACAAAAATATTACAAAAAAAAGAACAGCGCCTGTATTGAGAAAAGCTACACACATACAACCATACATACGTTGATGCATCAGTGTGGAAGGAAAGGAGATTGAAATTTTTCTCATTAGCTGCGCTTTCCATCAAACATACACACGCATACACATAGAATCACGTCCAGACGACAAGTGGCCATACACACATACAAAGGAACAACCGATACCGTTCAATTACTGACAAATTGATACACATACAAGTGCAGCAGCGACGTCAGGTGTCAGGTATGGTTTTCAATGTCGATCTTTATAAATTATTTCGCTTTTGGTCTTTTCTGCTTTGCGTGATTATCATTCAGCCATACATCCATCTATTTCACTTCACATCATCATCATCATCATTGGCACATAATTTGCTTAAGAAATTTCGCACAAATAAAGTGAAAGGTGTCTACTCTGGTTGGGGAATTTCTTTTGTACTCCTCCCATATAATAAACTTTACTTTTCTTATTTCTTTCATTATACGTATCTCTTTCTAATATTTTTAAACAAATTTTGCACTTAAATTCGATTAGTTTGTTTTTGCTTTCATTGTAAGTTGTAAAATTTATTAACTTTTTTTCATTGTAAATTATTTAAATATATGTAAGGTGCAACATATGCATGTAGATACATGTTAAACGCATCTATAATTGTTAAAAAATACAATCTGATATGAATTTAATTTGTACGAGCGAGATAGCATGATAAAATCATTGTTCATTTAATGTTGCAACTTGTTCTTAGTGGCAAAGGCTGCACTTCTATTCTGCACGGTGGTATGATGTGTACAAAAATATTTTGACATTGTTACAGTCACCTGAGTTTCGAAATTTGGGTGTGATGCCGTGTTGAGACGATCATATATGTACCAGTATATATTGCATAGATTCGGAATTTTTATCAATTTTCGTTGAGTTGCTATTACTTCTAGTTGAAATTTGTAAAGATTTGACACTATTTTGAATGCAATATGAGAAGTGTGTCACATATGTACGATCGTCTGAACAAAGCTTAATTATAAGGGAGATGGTTTAAATTTAAGAATATTAAAACGCAACTTCGATTTTCTAATTAATTAATAACATTTTCTATATTCTTGAATTGTAACAACAATATCAATTCTTATCGAGTTAGTTTGAGCTGCGGCAAAGTACGAATTTCAGACCAGATATTATAATTTCTCCACTTGATGCAGGTAAAAAGATGTACGAATAAACCTGTCTTTTCAGTGACATTTAAATTAATTTCTTTCTATTGCATAGTTAAGCTACAGTTTTTATACCATTCACTCATAGTATGAAATGGTATTATCAGTTTGTCCATAAACTTCGTAACGCATTAAGGGATGCAACCTAGACCTTATAATATATATTCTTTTATCAAAACCTTATTTTTTGCAGTCAATATCATCGTAAAAATTGACTTGGTAGCTTCTTAGAAAAGGGTGCCTCACATATATATCAATGGGTTTGATTCTCCACTTTTTAGGGGATAAAACACACCGCCATCCTTTTTATGATCAGGTACTTGACATTTATATCAATGTGATTCCCACCAGGGTAGCCTCCTACAAATCACGCACCCAGTTTTGGAATTTTTTATAAATAACTTCTTTATTACAGATAAAATCAACTTGAAATTTAATATGATGGCTTCTTATGTGCTTCACATAGATCCGATCAAACATTTTATTTCTTACATATTATTTCTAATTATTTCATATGCAACAATTTCCACACAACTCACTCACCTATATACAACCACCAAGACGGCAAAATTTATGCCAAATACGTATATATTTAATTATTTTGAAAATTGTTAAAACATTTTTTTTTTTCGAAATGTAAAAAATGAAATAAATTTCAGAGTCGAGAAAAGAAAAGTATGAATAGTATTTAAGCATCTGTTCCACCGACGTTCGGTTGATCTTTTTTCTGTGTAAATAACAATTTTATTCCTTTTTCCTTCTTTCGCATTGAGAAAAAATTATATGTACAAATATTTGCCAATATTATATATAGATCGCTAATAAAAATTACTGTTTTAAGTTTTGACATTTATGTGAACCATACTAATTGCTGTGCATAGTGTAATATATTTGGGTAACTCAACTACAGCTCTTACCTATTTTTTTACTAATATTCTGTCCTTTTTTTTTTTGTTCATTGATAAGCGAAAAACAATTTTTTTTTTTTGTGTTTCATACTTGTAAACACACAATGCAACACACTGTGCACATTTGCACTTGGTTGTGGGTTTATTGATTTTACTTGCAAAGCTGAGTCGCTTCTGTCCATATGTATGTGCGTGGATGAAAATGTACAATTTCAAGATTCGTATATGTCTGCTGGTAATAGATTTTTGCGGTCTAATCGCGCTTATCAAATGTCATAACTTCTACAGATAACATATGTTATTGTAGTACAATAACTAGTTGCCTGTCCGCTAGTTAAAATGTTTATATTTAACTACATATACTATACTACATATATAGTTGTCTATTGTATAATATCGATATAATTGAAACCGTGTGGCTATATATTTTAAATTCACTCAGTTCATGGTCACAAATTTGTACAGTGCAACGCTTCAGCGCATATGATTTCATGTTTCGCACCTCCTGGTTTGCCCTACCATGAATTAAACATTTCCTGTTGACCATTCCCTGCCTCACACAGATAATGTCTATTGCGTCGAATCCAGAGTTTTTATCTCCTATTGGGAATGGAGGAAAATGTCACTTATTGTTTTGAGGTTATGTACTGCGCCGCCCGGCAACAGTGGAAGTCATCAGCAGTTATTGTGTTATGGTATAAATTTTATTGTACGTGCGGTGGTTGTATTCAGTATGTCGTCATTTTCAGTTGCCATTTTTAGGGTGTGGAATTTTTTGAGCACGTTTCTCTTGCTTTTTGTAGTTGTTATTTATATTTGTTGGCGAAAATTGATTTTTCGCAGAAATATTTCAACATTTTGTGCCCAGTGCTTCGCCTATGATTTGGTTTTTAACAATTTGGCGAAGACTGACTTCTATTCGAAATATTTTAGAAAATCGATTACAGATGTCAAAGTTCAGACACCGCTAATATGTAATAGAAACTTTGAAAAATTCAAGAATGTTTATGTATGTATGTACTATATTTTGAATACACTTCTTTCGAAACTAATCTAAAACTTGTAACCAAATGCTTCATAAACACATATTATTAAACACAATTTTCAGTTTGAATGCACAAATAGACTTCAATTTCATTTTCAGCGTCAGTCATAAGGAAATGTTTCAACGATTTTCATGGAAATTTATGCATTTTTATTATACATTTCTAACTAAAAAACTAAAAAAGCGAGATATGAAGAAAGAGAATTGAAAACGATGTAGTCGAGCAGCGTGAAGTGTGTTAATGTGAGCACGTGCTCACCTAAACTTGGCCAACTCAAATACGTAGAAACATTTATAGATCTCATAGACAAATCACGTTGTTTTTACATACATGAAATAACGTACCGGCAAATAATATTTTCGTTGCCTAGGGGAAATACGGGTATTAACATCATGAAACCAGAAATGAGTAAAGAATAAAAACGATTTGTAGGCAAATTAAATTGTTAACAAAGCGTAAAGTCAGTCAAACAGTTTGTGAATTGTAGTTCTTTTTGTACGCTGTACTTATTGGGAAAAAGGGTATATATGTACATATTTTATGTTTATGCAAAGGTATTTAAGAGCCAAAAGGAGTCCTGGCAGACTTCATAAAGTGTAGATATTCTCGATCATCAGCATTGATAAGTCGAGTCGATATAAACATGTCCGTCTGCATGAACCTCAAAATGTCAGAGACTATAACAGCCATACTAATGAAAAATTTTGAATCGACTCAAAAAGTAGACACCAAGTCGATTTTCGTATAAATTAACATATAGTATTGTATATTAAAGTTTACAACGATTCTATCTGCTACTAAAATTTAGAAGCGGAAATATACTAAATTTGACCTTTTTTTTATTTCGATTTGATTTAATTGTCAAGAAATGTGAAAATAAAATTGAATTTTTGTTTTTGTTGATTTGTTTATATTTTTTTTATTTTATATTTTTTACAATTCATTTAAAAATATTAGAATTCACATAAATTTTTGCGCTGTATTTATAATGATACCGAAACCTGGCAAACCAGCAAAGCTTGTTGCGTCTTATAGACCAATTAGTTTACTACCGACTTTCTCAAAAATATTTGAAAGAATTTTTCTTGGTAGAATGTTACCTGCTTTGGACGTCCAGAGTGCCATTCCTGATCATCAGTTTGGCTTTAGGCATCACCATGGGACCCCTGAATAAGCAATATAGCTGTGCTGTTTTTCTTGATGTAGAGCAAGCTTTTGATAGAGTCTGGATTGAAGGCCTTCTCTTCAAAAGTAAATCTATTTTGCCTACATCGCAATTCCTTCTTTTGAAGTCGTATTTGCTTAACCGTGCCTTCACAGTCGAGGTGAAAGATGAGCGCTCAGGGATCCGCCGCATTGCTGCTGGTGTACCACAACGCAGTGTGCTTGGTCCTGTCCTTTATATTTTGTATACTGCTGATATGCCAGTTCCAGTAAATGAGAACATGCTTCTGGTTACATATGCTGACGATGCGGCCATACTTGCAAACTCAAACTATCCACAGGAAGCTTCATCTAACATTCAAAACTATCTTGAAGATTTTCAACGTTGGTCAAATCGCTGGAATACAAAAGTCAATAGCGAAAAGTCTAGTCTAGGGAACTGCCCGCCCGTTTTGCTCAACAAGGTTTTAACTTTGAAAGACGTGGCACCTGGCGTAAGCTTATTCAAAAAACCGCAGCAGTTTGCTACGCTAAACTCAAAAAGTTAAACTGGTTACTTCGCCCAAGTAGTAGAATCAGCCTCGAAAGTAAACTGCTTATTTACAAATCAATCATTACTCCTACCTGGATGTATGGAATACAATTATGGAGCACTGCTGCTGCCACAAATATAAACCGTATACAAGTACTTCAAAACAAGGTCTTGCGTAAAATAACAGATGCTCCTTGGTATATGCGCAATAAAGTTTTACATCGAGATTTGAAAATACCAACAGTCATGGAACAGTTGAACTTCCACAGCAGCAGATATAATGATATAATTTTAATCATTTAGCAGCAGCTCTGATCGTTAATACATGTCGTAGACGGCTCCAACGACTTCATCCAAATAATATTCAAAATAGGCATTAAGCCTTATTTTTTGTTAGTTATGTTAATGTACACACTCTAAGCTAAATGCCTTAATGTCACTTTTTTTAACATACAAATGTATTATTGTTTTTAAGTAAACTGATCGACATTCACTTAAGATAATAAAAAAAAAAACATTTTTGTATATTCAAAATTATACTCACGTCTAAGCTGGGGCGTTAAGACTCTCTTTTAGGTGAAGTCACCATTAAAACATACTTCGTATTTTCAAGTTTTTGTTATGGAAAACGTTTTGCTTTAACATTAAATGCGATGTGAATGGCTCTTGTGGTTCAATCTTAAGATAATGTACCACATACATATTGTATATCCAGATCGTACCACTAAAGAATACAAATCTATGGCTGAAATAAAGACAGGCAGATACAAATTATCTCGATGTCGAGTACACTCGACTACATTGTTCTTTCTTTTTTCTTTATAGCGTACCTCTACTTCGTATTACTTTTTTTCGAATAACTCATCATTACTCTAGTTTTATTTTTATAACTGCAGACATAAGCACTTTTGGGCGTTTTAATATGCCAATGACAACGGTTTTAGTAAAAATTATCTAGATACAAATGGAAAGTTTCTGCAGACATAATTTGTTGAATGTGCTATTTTATGTAAAAAATTTGTTAACAATTTGGAAAAAAAAATTTTTTATTTGATTATTTTTCGGTATCTTATATCTTTTAAGTGAATTTTTTTCCAATGTGTATGTATATTTCACAACTGCGCATCAGCCGTTTGTATAATCGTTGCGCCAGAGGCTTTGCCTTTTTTACTAACTGCATATATATGCTGCTGCGCATGTGTATTTGTATGTTTTGCATTGTTATATATACGTTTCATAATGTAGCGCATCAGAAGAGCCTGCGACCAATGACAGTGATAGAGCGGAAGCCAGTCTATTTATGTTAATTGGTTGCGTGACATTCTTCAATATTGAAAGGCATTACATACATATATACGTTTAAATGTATCTATCTGTATACAATTGTCATATATAAAGATACAATGAATCGACTGTTATTGTCATAAAAAAGTGCTGTTTTGATCCGCACGCTAACTCAAGAGTACAAATACATAATAATTTTCTATATACATACATTATAATATCGAATTGGGTTCCCGCTGTGGAAAGCTACTTAAAAATAGAACAAATTCCACAACTTTTGCATAATTTGATATAATTTATTTCGGTTACCACTAACAAAAATATTGTGTAAACACTTTTGCGCATTACCATAGCTGCAGGGCACGGCGCAATGAGGGGCACCACTTGCATACTCAGTCGCTCAGGCACAGCGGCAACTGGTTCGCATAAAGTTCAGCGAGGTGAAACAGCTAAATGTCGTTAATACAGGTATGTACATGCACATGGCCTCATGTGCTGCTACTATGTGCACATTTGTGTTGCTATTGTTGATGTTTTTAGTTCATCATTGTTGTATGCATATTAAATAGAGCCTAAAATGTACACAATAGGATCTATACAGATACAGGGTGTCGCTATATAACAAAAAAAAAACAAAGTTCAATGCGCTTAAAATATATTTCGATCGAGAGAGAGAGAGAGAGACAGCGTTGCAGCCTATAAATTTTATAAATAAATGTTGAATTGCAATTCGTGCCACTCAAAGTCACGTTTCGCGCGAAACGCTTTAAAAGCGTTAAATATCAAAACAGCCAAAAACACTCCCACACAATAAATGACGCCAAAATATATAATAAATGGAAACAAATAAATATAAGCAATATGGTTAGTCACAGATTTCATAAATGCCTTTGTACATATGGATTGTGACATTTCTTCTTAGCTTCTGTATATCTGGAACGACGTCAGGTCAGGCGATCAGCTGTTCAAATAAAATACATACGACCAAAAGCTAAGTGTAGAGTCTATTTGTTTTACCGTTAAGTGTGCCATCTCTTTCTTTCGCTTTCTTTACATTTTATGTTTTTCCTCGCTCGTATATGTATACAAAACTTGACCCAGTCATCAATATGAAAACAGAAGGAGCTTGAAAGCTATTTTTATCTTACAGATACAATTGTAGATTTAGTAAGCTTTAGAATGGCGAGAGTATCTTTTCAATAAGCGAACGAGTAGTGAGAGAAAGATAGAGCTTTCCCAGCATTATCAATACGATTGTAAGCTTTTTTGCTCTTATGACATTTTAAGAGACCATTTAGTTTCTTTTTCTCTCTTTTCTTTAAATAAAAAACATTAAAATTGTTAAATGTGATTTTCTTTTTTTGCTATTCTCACAAAGTGTGAGTAGTAATATAATTTACTCACATGCAATGTCTTTAAAATACATCGAGGACCTCATAAAGTATATATATTCGTTTTCAATAACCATTTGCACCTGTCTGTCAGTTTGACAGTGCCCTTTTTCGTCAATCTTTGAAATTTTGGTTTGAAAGTTGTTATGAAGACTTTTTATAACCATAAGCACCACAAGTATTCAATATGACCACGATTTAACAAATAAAAGGTATAGGCCCTATACAAAGGCATTTCTTATCTACTACATGTTTGAATTAAAGCAATTATTTTTAAAATGTACAAAAGGTGAATCCAATTAGTAATATCTCTTAATATTTCTTCTTATATTTTCTTCAACGTATAATTTACTTTTTTCTAATCATTTCATGCTCAACCAAATTATCCACAACCCTCTATGCCAACTACAACCGTCAAAAAGGGGAAATTCATTTCAAATACTAATTTGAATAAACTTTATTTTATTAAACATTTTTTTTTAAATCTAAGCATCTAAATTTAAATACTGAAGTAAAACACCTGCGCTGCCGAGAAAAAAAGGGACAAGTTTCAGTTCCACCTAAGCTAACGTTATTTTACTAATTTTCTTAGTTTACTGATTCTTTTTAGTTAATTTCAGATGTTGATTTATATTGATTGAATAAAGCATTACTTTCGTGTAAACCTAAAAGCGGTTTATATAATTTGTCTTTGGTCTCGTTCATAGTGTAGATCTTGTTTTTCACTGTTTACAAGATAAAACAATAACAACAGCCGGGTTATTATGAGAAAATATTTAACGAAAACAAATTATATAAAAAAGTTTAATGCGTATTTTGCAAATAAGAAAAACACATATGCAATATGTAATTGCAATTCATTATGTCAATTACAGTCCCACATTTATGGTTTTATGGTTTACAATACGATTTAAAATTTCGTGTGAATGGTATACGAGCTTCGGTTCAACCGAAGTAAACGTTTTTTTCTTGTTTACGTTTTCTTAGTGTGCCCATCATTTTAGGTACCTTACATTTTAACACACACACTTCTGTGATAACCTTCAACACAACTTTTGTTTCATTATTTGTGTGTACACATTTAGTACTTTCTACAATATTTATTTGTTCTTAGTCTTAAACCGTAAAAACAAATGATTAACCACAAAAATAATGAAATAAAAATAAATAATTAAATATGAAAAACAAAGCGTTTACACCACCAGAAAACAACAATAATCTTTGGCATGTGGCTGCTAAGTTAACTTATCTAATACAGATAAACACGCTATCGATACTTTTGTTATTGTTCTGTTCAAATGTGTGCACAAAAACAAAAATCTCGTAGCTGTTGTTTACAGCAAGCTTTGTTATTTTCAAGAAATATCTTTTATTAAATTACAATGTGGACGCCATTATGTCCGTCATGTGCGCTGCACACTTGCTGCTACTTCATAACACTGTGTCGAGCCCATAATTAATAGCCAATCAGGAACGAGAAGAGGCTTCATTGGAGCAACAGAGAGAGAGAGAGAGAGAGAGCGAGCAATAAGAATTGCGGAAGCATTTTACAGCTTCAATACATAGTACATATGCATTGTTGTTGTTGTTTTACTGATTTTTTTTTCTTATTAGCAGCACGTTGCATATACATATTTACATGACAATTGAAAAGCCGTTTTAATGCTGCGCATGAATCTAATGCGCTCATTTATTTAAGCTTCTGTTGTTACTTTTAATTTACATAAATTCATACATATGTGTATACTTCGCTGTGCGATCACGTGTGTACGTTTATGTACAGTACTTGTTCAAAAAGTTATATCATTGATTTTATTGTGAATTGACTTTACTTCACAGCATGCTTTGATCGGCTGCAAATAGTGAATTGGTAATTCATTGGAGCAAAGGGAACTTTTCCTATGATAAAAATGGTATTTGGTGATGATTATTTGTCGAAATATACATTTTGCCAGTGGCTCAAGATCTTTTTAGAAGGCCGTACTTGTCGAATTTCACACAAAACTTGATGGCAAACCATTGATCCAACAAGCGTTAAAAAGCTTCACGGAAAGACTTGCATATTCCTTGGCTAGTGGGAGACGACTGAGCGACAGCGCAGCATTTGTAAACTGAATTCCCTCTACACCAATCCTAACCTACTCCGAACACGCTTCATAACAAAATTACTGATATAACGTGGAATGTAGAAAGATATGTATATAAGAGTATGTACATATGTGTGTACATAATTTTGGAAAATACCACCTCAAGAGGGTTGTATTTAGGGCAACTTTTATACCCCGTACACATAGGGTAAAAGGCAATATGTATTAAGTTTGTGCAAATATATGTACCAATCGGAAGGAGGCTTAGCTAACCTCATAAAGTACAAAATTCTGGATTAGTATCAAGTTGATATTGACATGTCCGTGTCTCTGTCTGATAGCCTGTTTGAACAAAGTTGTCCGATATGGGCCTATATGAAATATTTTGTAAGAATTGACGTATGATGCGTAGCACGAGTTTAGTGCTTAAAAAAGAACGTCGTATCATTTTTATGCGCTTGTATTAACTTTAAACACACTGGCGTATATGGTTTTTGCAAAACACATAGCCAGTAAAGACCTGAAAAGATTTCTATGCAGTAAAAAATGAAGAACACGCAAAAAAAAAAAAACTCACCACACTTGCATTTTTTCTCTGCAAAACAATGTTTTGAGCTCAAACGAACTGCCAATCACAATGCGACATACAATCCCAAGCGATGAACGAGAATATACGAAACGGTGCTGTATTGAATGAAAAAATACAACAATTAATTATTTATTTATTTAAAATCCAACTTTTATAAACCCTTGCGTCTCATGTGTGTGTTTTTGTTTTTTATTTTTTAATTTTAACCGTTGTATAAAAATTCATGATTTTACCACTTTTTTTTTTAAACTCTAAACCCGCTTTTAAAACTGGAAGGCAAGTGTGTGCTGTACCTCTTAGAGTGATCCGATCTGGATCTTTGCGGCATATTTTATTATGATTATGTCATATACCATTTTTAGCTTTTCTAGCTCAATTATCAAAACCAAAAAAAATTGCATACAAAAACTTAATAATGATGGTAGGTTTGATCGCCGTCTTGTATGGAAACAACATATCAAAGCTAAGTTAAAGCGGCTTAATTTAAAAACCAAAAAATGTATTGGCTTCTTGGAACAAAATCGAAGCTTAGCTTAGAAAATAAAGTAAGGCTGTATAACACTATACTGAAGCACATTTGGACGTATGCCTTGCAACATTGGGATATCGCGAGAAATTGAAATATTGAAATTATACAGCTCTATCAGAATAAAACGTTTAGAGCCATCGTCAAAGCTACCTGGTTTGTGACAAATGCAGAAATATATAAGGATTTGCAAATACTTTTGGTTAAATAGGAAATAGGCACCCTTAGTAAGGGATATGTAAATAGACTACTAGACAGATAGCAATAAATTAGCTTCAAATTTAACAGATAATACATTAGTTCGTAGAAGACAAACGTTTTCATATACTGGATCTTCCAGATATATTTTAAGTTATTTAGTTAGAAATAAAAACACTAATACTGTAAATATATATTCTGCAAATAATGTACATTCAAAATTAGGTAAACATAAATATAAGTAGTTTATTTTAGATTTTTTTTACAGCTAGTCCTGGCATTCGATTTAACAATTACTGTAAAATTTACTTATTGTCTCAGGACAGATTGTAAATACATATTTTAAAAAAAAATTCTTTGAAAAATAGATTTGTATTTTTAATCAAAGGTCGGAGCGGAGCAACTTTTAAAAATGCCTCGCTCCAAAGCCCTGGTATGTACCATATTTACATTTATACGATTACAAGCGATACACGCGCTATGTATAGCTAGCCAGTAGCTTTCAATTGGCAAACGTAGTTGGTAGATCACACGATTCTTCCTACTTAAATCTGAAGACATGCGATGCGAAAGAGTTACTCACACTAAACTAGATTTGTTTTATTTTTCTTTTTACAAGATTATCGTATGATAATTTTGATTTTGATAAATTATTTATCCGAGGGTTGTCTTGTATATTGCGCGCCTTAGCAACCCTAGGTGTTGTTATGTGCCAGCGGACATTTCCATTGGTAAGTTTATATAAATGTTTTGACATTTGTTAGCATAAATGTACGCAGGACTTTTTGATGTACGTGCATCATTTCCGCGAACAATTTTTGGTTGGATTTGGCCAGTAACACCCATTTGCAGTATCCAATGCGAACAAAACTCTTGATCTGTCATGTATCTGACATGTATCATGTAATATTGAATGCATGCTGGTCCCACTAATGCCCAAGGATGTCTCAATCTCACGGTATGTCACATGATAATCGAGCAATATTAAATCATGCACATGGTTTTAGACTACCTTCACGAATGTCGTCTTTAAGCGAAAGACTTCAGCGATTAAACTCGTTATGTCAGTGTTTCAAAGTTTCACAGTAAAAGCATGTAGTTTCATCGCTAGAAATGGAAGTAAGTTTATCGATGCACTCTTGTTTTGATAATCCACATTGAAAGTTGTAATAAATTCCATTTTGTGGCCGAGCTGAATTTTTCAAGTTGTTCCGCGTACTTTTCTGCTAAATGTCAAACTTTCCAATGGAAATGTCAGCTGGCCCTTTGGGTTTCCAAAGCTCATAATACACGAGGCAATCCTCATAACTAAATAAATCAATGCGATAAAGAGTAATTTTACGTGGAACAGTTTTTTTTTTTTTTTTTTTTTGAGCAGCATTCCAACCTTGTTCTGCGTTTTGTAGTTTTTTGAACCATAGACGTAATTAAAATAACATATATATTCAATTGTATATGTACGTTTGGAATTTTTTTTGCTTGGCCTAAATTATATTCATGAAATTCATAGCCTTCAACACAAAAACATGCCCATATGTATGTATGTATGTATTATGTATATTTCAACCGAGTTGACTCTGGCATTAAATAGAATAAATCTACGCATTCTCTTATTCGAAATTGCTCTCAACTCATTTCTAACCAAACTATTTACTATTTTGTGGTTTCTTCTCTTTTGCACTTCATTTAGATACATTTGCATTTGTTTGAGTGCGCTGACATGCCGATATCGTCGTCGACGAAAAATTTGCGAACACGTTTGTCAACTTACAATTTTATTGTTGCGGTTTGTAGTCTTCCGTAAACAGCTATGAAAATATCATTCTAGGTGACTAGAAAGTTAGCTACCATTACCAATTTTAATTTAATTAATTGTTAAACAAAGCTCATATGCTAAGGGAATGTCTTCGCTTTAATTCTAATTGAATTTTTATTGTCACTCTTTAGCAGTGTTTCAATTACCACTGAGTGCAAGTTTTGGTTCTTTAGTTGCACTTACATTATTGGATTATGTATTATATAGGGTGTCCCAACATGAGTGCACGAATTAATTTTAAAAAAATAACGCATATTTTTTGGGCGAGTGGTGATATTATTATTATTATTATTATTATTATTATTGCATTGTAAAGTAGACATGTTCCGGTTATGTATGAAATTAAATATCTAAATATCTGGGGGTTATTCCCCGCCTTTTCATGAAATTTTCGATATTTTGACGCATTTTCTCACTGGTAATGCTTTGGATCTCGGCCTTGAGCTCAGAAATTGTTTGTGGTTTATTCACATACACCTGATATACTCCAAAGAAAGAAATCGCACGATCTTGGTGGCCATGTGACATCTGAATTTCGGAAGATGATTCGATCTGGAATTCGTTGCAGAAATAAATAATTAAATCGATTATTTCATGCGCGGTGTGGTAGGAGGCGCCGTCCTGCTGTAACCACATGTCGTCCAGATCCAAACCGTGCAGTTGTTGCCACAAGAACTCTATTATCATGTTCCTGTAACGAATGTGAGTCACAGTCACTGCATTTTCAAAGAAGTAAGGACCAAAATCAGCACCACCGAGTTGCGCGTTGTGGAGGCATTTGTTTCTCATGCATAACGTGCGGATTATCTGAGCCCCAAATTCGATAATTCTGTTTGTTGACGAACCCATTCAAATGAAAATGCGCCTCATCGGTGAAGATGATTTGTTTCGAAATTTTGAGCTTTCACAATGATAATGGGTTTTGGCAATGATAACACGTTGTAGCGCTTTTTTTAATAATCGAAATTTCAGTGTGGACACATGCACACAAACAAAATTGACCCAAACTTGAATCGTGACATATTGTTGGGACACCCCAAATTATGTAAACACCGTTTCGACGATTAAATTTTTTGTTTGAATAGCGTTTATGTTTTCCCCATATGTTGTTAGGTTATACATATGTCATTTCTATTGGAGTGTTTAGTAAATTCAATGCAATATGATATAGGAGTCAACAAAATATTAACCTTTTGTTTGTAGTGCATTAGCGATTTGAAGCATGCCGCACGCGTTTAGCATAAATTGTGCTGTAGTATTTTGAGCTGCTTAATAAGCGAGGGCAGTTCAACAATTATAAAATTTTTGATCTGGTTGATTTTCTTGACTGCAAAATACAAACATTTTTAGCTAATTACTAGAATTAACTTCAGATGATTTTGTGAAAGAAATAATACAATATATATAGAGAGTGTATATATATATATCGGTTTCAATATTTACTCGCCTCTGACTTACTATACCACGCATTTTAATTAAATGTGATACGCTTGCTTGATCCTTCAATGTTGCTTAAATGTCAAATAGGCGACAAATTTAGCATATACATAGTTGTAATTACTAAAGTATTAAACTAAATATTATAAAATTTATAATTTTAGGGCTTAAAAAATTGTTTGTAGAATTTGTTGGCTTCTCAAGAAATTTTGAACTACTCTCGTCGTATATTTCTGTATTGTATTATCATTGACTGCCACAAGCTTTTGATATGATTTTTAGTATATTCGCTGCCTATGAGCGTTTTTTAGATTAACAATTTCACAAGGGTACCATACATATGTACACTTCTATGTGATATTTATTTGTTTTTTAGTGCTTCACAAGTTTTTTCCTCTATTTTTGCCCGCAACTATTTCGACCTTGATTTGTTTTTGCCGGTTTGCTATTTATTGCTTTGCGGGTACATATCAGCATATTAGTAGATACATATAAACACATCGTGTGACGTTTATATACTGTATTTCTATCTTTGTATTGGTTCTGCGTGTGTATGTAAATTCGATTATTGTGTTGTTTTTTATGTTTTTGTTATTATTGTTTTCATAGACGGACAAAAGTAGACATCGTCTTCGCAGCGGTGGTAAATATTAAGAGAGGGCTCGTTCCTGCGTCAAATTAATTCATATTTTAAAGATTATTTAAATTAATTTGGTTGAAGCATTAGTTTTTTTTTTTATCACTAAACAAGCAAATTGGGCTGATCTTTTATAAATTATGCCATTTTATACACCGTACATGTTGGTTAAAAGTTTGTTCAAATGTGTGTAACAGTCAAAAAGAGCTACACAACATTAACTTTATACGTATTTATATGTCTCTTGGTCTAAATTCGCCCATCAGCGTCGACCGAATTTTTCTTTTCGTTCCTATAGCCCATATTGTACGCGAGTGCTCATTTATTTTGTACTTCACTTTTAAATAACAACTAAAGAATGAAAAAAGTGACATCAATACCTAATATCAATACCTACAACAAATCTAACAAAGAATATTTCAGAACTATTTGTGAATTATATTTAGCTCTAAGTAGATTTGAAACAAATAAATAAAGCTCAAATTGGATGAAAATTTACCCAAATTCTTTTTGGCCCAAAAACGTGGTATGTCCTAGAGCGCCAATTTTAACTGCAGAGTCAGTTTCGTTTGTTGGCTGTCCCAGCTTTTGCGTTCAAAACTGGGTGAGGCTTAGATGAGGTTCTACTATTTTCATGCAGCAGTCGAAAGGGTTTGCGATGGAATCATTTTTCTCATCTCGGAAGATCTTGAGTACGCAGACATTCTTTGCTTCTTAAGTCACAAGCATCAAATCACACAGAGCGAAGCAATGCAGGTTTATATATATAGTGGTTATTGGTTATATACAGTGGTTATTGCGCTCGCTCCAAACTCAATCAATATCTACATTTAGTTAACTAGGAGGATTTTGGAGATGAAATTTGCTCACTGCCACCACCAAGCTGGCGCATATTCAATGCGAATAATAAGTCAATACTTTTCTACGGTTATGCAACTTACTACTATTCAAAGTGCAAGTTTTTTTTAATTGTTGCCTACGACGTATTTTGTAAAAATGGCGACTAAAATGTATCGCTAATGACAAGATTTGATCTCGTACTAGACAGTGACAAGCAGCTGTTGAAATCTGTCTGGGATACCAGTCAGCAACATTGCCAGACGGACACTTTGGTGGTACCGGAAGCAGACGTCTAGTCTTAGAGACGAACATATCATTGAAGACGAACTTAGGCATGGAATGATATTATCCTCAATGCAAGCGATAAAACAAGTCAGAATGCAGCTGGAATGCATTCACGAATTCGAAATCATATGCATCCTTCCTATACCTACATTGAAATTTTACAAAAAAAAAAAAAAAAAAAAAAAAATAGAATAGAATAGAAGAAAAAGTTAATATAAACTAGACCTACGTATTAACAAGAAGAATCTATATGTCCAAGTTTGAATTGGGGCTACTACGATTCCTTCTGCCGGTTACATACATTCACACAAAATTCTTATACCCTTGTCCTTTTGGCTACAGGGTATTATTACGAGAAAAGATTTTAAGCAGTATAGCAAATAAACCACCAGCCTCACCGTATAGGGTACCATAAACAAAAAATACCTCCACTTTTCAAGTATGTAGTTGTATAAAATTTTTTTTTGTGTTTTTAACTTGTTATAAGAAATCAAAATTTGTGTGTTAATTAACCTGATAAAATATCTCACATATGTCAAGATCGGCCGGCTAAAGAATAAATTCTCCATACAAAGCAATAACAATTACATAGATTGTAAAATCTGTCAAATATTTGATAAATAAACAAAAATTTTTATATTCCTGTCGAAAATTTTTCTGTATTTTTCTTGTTGTGGCTTAAAAATTCTTCATTTCATGGAAAATTTGTAAATTTGTAGTTTTCTGGTGGCAGCTGTAACAAAAAAAAAAATTCAAAACATCTTAAAGAAAAATAAAGTCAAGAAATTTGCAAAGAAGAAACAGCAATATAAATATATACAGAGAGAGCGAGAGAGAGAAAAATTTTGAATACATGTAAGCAGAAGATATTTGAATACAATAAACGCACTATAGAGTCTTGTTCCCAACGCCCACTCTAGCGGAAGTTTCCACTCTACGCATTCATTGCAGTAAACGCGCTTCAAAGAATGTTCCGACGCTGGACGTCAGATTACTCGTAGCTCACTATAGTTTTCCAATGTACGCGAGTTGTTTGCAATCGCAAACTTTATATGGGTGGACGATAACACCTCATATCAATAGGCTCATTTCGACAATGTGACGCATCGCTGTCGGAGAACATAGTTTTCAACTTCATTGTTCGAATAGAAGGTCTGGTACTTTCATTGTCGTTATCTAGCGTTCTTGTTCTTGTCAAATGTAGAAATCTTATCTTACAAATACATACAAATGCATTCTTGCAAACACACAGATACATACGATTATATTCTGAGTCCAAGTGGCCAACGCAATCAATTTCTATAGTGGTGCTGCGTAGTTCTTTTTAAGTGAAGCGTGTACATTTGCGCTGCTCGCGTAAATTATAAAATAACTTAAGTAATAACTAATTTAAGCAGTATCACACACACACGCAATTACACACAATGGAAAATGGTGCCGGGCATAACATATCTGGTGTTTATATCTAATCAAATCGTACATAACCTCATTGCAAAATAACGGACAAGTGAATGTAAACGAAACAGTGAATTTTTGCAAAGTATCTCAAAATATGAAGTGCGTGTACTTTTATACGAAAGATACAATGCAGTACATTTTTTTTTTTGAAAGTTGGGAAATTTCCCTATATTGATAAGATTTTGTAGCGAAATAAATTGTTATCGCTAATAATAAACGAAATATTTGGAGATATTTTGCATAAAGTTCGCAAGCAAGATAGTTCTGTCTGGTCTGAGCAACACATACTACATAATAAATATAATACAAACCCAACTAATCTTAACTAGTAACAATTGCACGATGTGAAATGTATGTAATCTCTTACTCATTGCTACAGATAACGCAAAACCCCCGTACAGCAACAGCAGCAGCAGCATTAGCATTGTAATACGACTGGACTATAGAGCGATATAGAGTGAGCAGTAGAGGAGTTTACATATAGAAAAGACAGTATGCCGCTATTTTCATCAAAGAAATCACAAAAATCGGTGGACATAGTGCAGCAGCATCAACAACAGGCACATGAGAATAACAACGATGCCAAGCGGCGTTCCGCACACTATGATAACAACAACAGCGGCGGCACCTTGGATGATGGAAATCAACCACAGCTCGTTTTTCACTGTCAACTCGCGCAGGGCAGCCCTACTGGACTAATCACAGGCTTTGCCAGCGTACGTGAGCTTTACAAAAAGATCGCCGAGTGCTTTGACATGTCGCCCGAGGATATTCTCTTCTGCACACTCAACTCGCACAAGGTGGATATGACGCGTCTATTGGGCGGTCAAATCGGGTTGGATGACTTCATTTTTGCACATCGCAAGGGTCGTCCGAAGGAAATTGAAATTTTGAAATCGGAAGATGCGCTTGGCCTTACTATAACCGATAATGGTGCCGGCTATGCGTTCATAAAACGTATCAAAGAAAGTTCGGTAATTGATCGCATCGAGCATATTTGCGTGGGTGATCATATAGAGAAGTTGAATGGCATTAATATGGTTGGCAAGCGACATTTCGAGGTGGCACGCATGCTCAAAGAGATTCCGACTGGTCAAATGTTTACCATACGTCTAGTGGAACCGGTAAAAAGTGGCTTTCAGGGAATTGGGCCGCGTAGTCAATCACGCGGTGGCGGTGGCCTGGCGAATGGACGTGGTTATGGCAGCGGCAAGGAAACTCTGCGCTTCAAAGCTAACGGCAATGCACAAATTGAACCAAAATTCGATGAATCAACACAGCAGGGCATTGATGCTATCAATAATTTACTAGAGTCCTTTATGGGCATTAATGACACAGAGCTTGCCTCACAAATCTGGGATCTGGGTGAAAATAAAACGAATTCAATGGACTTTGCCGAATCAATCGATAATTCAGATCTGGAGACTTTTGGCTTTACGGATGACTTTATCATTGAATTGTGGGGTGCTATAACAGATGCGCGACGCAAGCAGCAAGAACAGGCATCGAAGTAGCTGTGACAAAAAGGTTAGGGTCATAGGGTGGGAAAAACGCTTGTGTCATGAATGTTATCAGGCGGAAAACGCGCAATAGGGCAGTTGCATTTTCTTTCGTGCATTTTTTTTTTATTTTTGAAAAAAAAAATCGTAAAATCCTAAAGAATAAAAATAAAAAATATTTATATATTTTTAATTAATAAAATGCTTATCTTTTTGCCAATTATTATTATATTTAAAAAATAATTATATTTACATACAAATACAATATAATTTAATTAAACTCAATTTTCAGTTGGCTTATAGCGGCTTTATTCGATTAGAAATTTCCAATTGTACATTTTTATTTAGTATATATAAATGACATAAAAAAAAAGAAGAAACCGTTATTATTTGATAGTTATTTAATTAAACATATTTTAAACTACTCGTACTGAAAAAAAAAATGTATGTGTTTTTTAATTATATTGAAACATTTGTTTTTGCATGATTTTGATTGGTAAGTTTTGGTTTTCTAATTTTTAATTTTTGATTTCCTGTGCCATTTTCTTTTAATACGAGTATCTTTTGTTTTGCGCAGATGTTTCCCCGTTTTTCTGACACACAATTGATTCATAAATTTTCGAAATGAAACAGTCGTGGGCGCATAGACTTGGGATCCGCGAAAATATTCCAACATACTATTTATGTGCGCTGACAAATATTTGGCTGTGGGCCATGTTGCCAATTCTCATGGTTTACCTTGATAAACAAAAAAAAAAAAAAAACATTGTGCTCATTTAAATGTCGAGTGACCAATCAATCATTTGCAGAAGTGTGCAAACTTCAAAATAACTATTCGAAAGCTACGTTTACACAACTGCAAATCAGAATATCTTCACAACAATATGTACATAAATAGTATAAATATTATTACGAAATATAGCAAGAAGTTGTACGTTCAAAATGTAAATCGAAAATTCATTAAATCGGCTAAAAATAATTTATTTAATTTACACAAAAGATGGCCATTTACGAAGAAATCAAACTACTGTTGAAGGAAATCCATAGAAAGATAACGAAGTTATGGACAATTAAGTGAAAGTACTAAAATTCGACTTATACCGTCGTTCCATCTTGAGCGTCTCGAAGTGTAATGTTTTATTTTGCCTGTTGTCATTCCCAGCGTAGTTCCAATTAGAGATGGGCGCGGAATAAAAATAATTTCCGACTGCGCTTCGTGCTGTTTCAATGTTACTTTTGGCAAGTAGATAAAAATCATATGCATATTGAAGATTTTGAGCTCTTACAAGCTGCTAAACTTTTCGTTACACGACTGCGTCTATTCCGTTTACAACACTTTTGCCGTGTGAAGCTGCGAAGAAATGCCACACAAAATGTTAAGAAACATAAAAAAGTCTAAATATCCAGGCTCTCATATAATCTCCGAAATTTCCATGTTCATATACAGACTGTCTGACGGACATGAAGTTTGTTTTATACTTACTTCAGTGGCACTACAACCGTATATCGTAGTAAAGAGCACCATTCGATATAATTTTATGCGCGCCGGCGGCAGGCTCTGGCAATACGAAGCTTTAATAAGAAGTCATCATAGACCTTAGCATACCATCGTAAACTCGGACGTCCTCTCTGACGACATCCACCAGTTAAGTTCAGGTATCCGTCGAAAACCTTTAATGCTGGAGCTTCGGGGTTCATCCGGCAATGAAGTCAGGCCCATGCTTCTACGCTTTGCTGCAGGACTGGAACTATCAGTGTCATATATTTTTATCTTCGTACTTCGAGAGAGTGCACTTTTTCGAATTTGCTTGTTAAGCCCAAATAAGCAGCAGTTAGTAAGCGTGGAGCGTGTCTTTGTTGCACTCACGGATCTTCTCCAGGATTTGTTGCAAAGTAAAAATTTGGGCACTGGTCGAACTCTTTGGTCCATGTATGGCTCCAGCCGTTTACACAGTACGCGGGACAGAATATATCGAATTAAAAGGAGACTTATTCCACGGTAGTTGGCGTAATCAGTAGGATCTCCTTTCTTGAAGATATGACAAAGAACACTGCGATTCCAATCGTTGGGCATGCATTCATCGGATCATATCTTGCATAAGAGGTGGTGCATACGCCTTTCTCACTCTTCGTCACCGGTATGGAATAACTGAGCTGGCATCGGAGCCTGCCGCTTTGTTGTTCTTCAGCTTTTTACTTACTGAGTCGAACTCATTTTAGTCCGGTGGCTCTACAAGATACCATCATCAATTAGTGGTGCTAGAAATACGTCTCTATCGGCGGAACTGTTCTCTTCGTCGCCTCCAAGTAGGTTAGAGATGTAACCGTATAAGGATTCCTGTGTATCTGTAACCAGACTTTCATTATTATGATGATAATTATCATCCTTGCAGATTAAAACCTTCGGTCACACGCTTGACCTTTGGATATCATTTTCATTTCTAGCACCTTAACGTCCACAATGCTACACCTTTCCTGTTCTTAGGCCAAATACAAAGCAATAACACGATTGCGGTTGAATTCCATTACGATAACCTTTTTTAACTGCGACGTAAAACGATATGCTTCCGTAGGCTGGCGAACAACATAACTGATGCTTGACAAAAAAAGAACGTCATTAGCCGTTTGATTGCTACAGCAGCGTGAAGTTGCTATCACTTGTACATAATAAAAACAAAAAATAATGATGCAGTCGTGAAGTCACGACTTCGAAATACCTACCCGCATTTCGTATTCTAATAATTTTTGTTTAAAAAAAAAAAAAAAAAAAAGGATTTATATTAAAAGCAGGTTCAAACTTTTAAGTTTCCGAGATATCGTTGTGCAAACATATGAACGGATACGGACGGAACTGGCTATATCGACTCAGTTTCCGATGGTGATCAAGAATATATATACTTAGTATACCCTTGACCCTCCAGGTCAGGATATATTAATTCGACAAACCAAAGTTATGGGACGGTTCTTCAGAATAAATGGTAAAATGTTGCATGGCAATGCATTCTCAACAATTTAAACAAAAACAACAGCTATAAAAAATAAGAATAAAAACAGCTGTTAATCAAGAACAACGCCAAACGGAGCAGCTGATAAGCACATACACACAAACATGCATGAAGTCTTTCAGACTTAATTTAAAACGAATGGAGCATATATGTATGTATACCAATTGTTTTGGCCTGAGTGTGCTGTTGTAAACAATGTGATAGAGTGCATAAACCTCAATTAATTTTAAACATTACATGTTTTTCCGGTTTTACAAGACGACGCAATATTAAATGTGCATATATGTGTAGTACTATAATTGTATTTGTGAGCGTCATTAAACCAAAGCGCACGATCTTTGCATGTATATAGCTAAAGCTCACTAGTTTGCTCCAACTCGCTCTTAAGATCTTATTCGCACTCTCTTATTAACGTAAGTTTTTGCGAGCACTAGCACTTTTTTTATGTTGGTCTCTCGCCCACTCTCATACACATTCTCGAGTATATACATACGAATATATATATAAATAAATATATATATATAGATTCGTTTAGCTTCTCGTTTTCATTTTGTTATTTCTCGTTGCTTTGCTCAGTGTGAAAATCGCACTTGTCGGAGAATAACGTAATAAAAAAGCAGCGCTGAAGTTTAAAGGCACATTTTTGTTAAATATTTTGTTTTTGCAATACTTAATGAACTAATACAACGCATAGTGTTTAAAATTAATTGATGCAGACACGTGTGAAATAGAGTGAGCTATAAAGTACATAGACGCTGAATAAGCTTGCTAGTTTTTCGTGCGCAAGCAATATTAGTAAATACGAAAAACAAGAGAACCAAAAAAAAAAGTGCCTCAATAGATACAGCAAAGGTAGTCAATTTTACTATTATACTACACACATAGAAGTGAAACCCCCTTAGCACGTAAAAAATATAGAAAACCGACAATTTGCAAATTGCTGATTTTGAAGTGTCTAGCATGTATGTATGTACATATATACATAAATATTAAAACAAAATTAAATTTTCGGCAAAAAATCGCATTTAATATACTTAGCCGACACATTTAGACTGTGCTTTAAGCGCGCGCGACGCCGCGCATCTTTGTATTTGTGATTTCGTGAATGTATGTATGAAGTATTTTCATTTTTTTTTTTTAATCTTTAACGCTCACTTTGGACTTTGACTTCTAACAGTGAATACGAGTGACTAAACACTATAAACAAAATAGCACTTGAGTATACAATAATGACAATAAGAACAGCAAAATCATTAATAAATTGCATATTAAATATAATTTTGTTTATTGTATCTCTGCAATTGCCTAGCAACAGTGCAAAACAAATACACTACACTGCCAAGCTAAGTTGAGAGCTATTTGCTATTTTAGCATGTATTTGCAGTGTTTGTTTTCAGTGAGCATTTAATAAATTAATTAAGCACCTGTTACACGAACTGATTTGTTCGATCTATCAACAGAAATCTAAGAAAACGAAAAAACTTTTACTTCGGTGGAACCGAAGCTTTAATACTCTTCACACTTGCCCTGTTTGCTTGGCAGCGCTGGTATTCACTTCAGTTTTTTAATATTTAAAGCGATGCTTATATTTAACATGAATTTCGACGTTTTTGTATGGGAGAGTGGTTTGTAGATAATTTTTTGTGCATGATTTGATTTTGAAACAATTAAATTAAAATTTAAACATATTTTAGATAGAGTGGGTGTTAAACCCTGATCATCTGGAATGTTAGGCAAAACGCTCTATAATTGAGTTTTAGAGTCCTCAAAAGTTTACTGATATACAATATCAGCTATTAACCTTTTTAATTATTAATTTCACATTATGTATGTAGTTGACCAATTTCAAAACAATTATTATTTTAAAAATAATTGTTGTAAATCAAACATGTTCGATATAACAAAATAAATACAGTGTTTTTGTATTGGAGCTAAACATTCTAATGGGTAAATCGCGGTTATTTTGTTACTTGTGTAACACTTTTGTTAGTTATCGATGAAAAAAGTATCCATACCAACTTTCAATCCAATATTTTAAAAAATTGACGGAATATGGCGCTGACGAACAAACGGACATGGCTAGTTCAATTGGTCTTGTCACGCTGATCACGATGCTTTCTTTAAGGAGATGCAAACATTGTCATTAAATTAAAATACTATTCAAACTCTGTATGAAGCGTTTAAAAATGGCGCAATTTGAAATGAATTATAATTTCGCTTTATTTTTTACTGCCATTTAAACTTAAAATTTATCGTCCACTTGTGATATATATTTTAATATATTAAAGAAGCCCTCGAAGCATTCATAATTTAAATTTATGAAAATTGTTTGCTTGGGAATAATGGTATTATATTCTTACTGAGTTCGATATTACAAGTGAAGTTAACCATGTCTACATATATATAGGCGTATTTACCAAAAACTTTTTTAAGAGCTAAAATGTCCAAAGATTTAGTATAAAGAAACCTCCCCCGTTTCATCTATATAATAAAAGAATTATAATTAATAGAGACTCCAAACTTGAATAGTAGAGTCACAAATGGCGAGATTTACTTTAAAGTATGGCTCGATGTTCACGTTGCACGTTGTTTTCTCCCGATGCAGAACATGCTGTATTTAGTAGAATTTTACGTATACGTATGTACATACATATGTAAACTTAGATTTGCAAGTGTTTCATATAATTAGTATTATTTTTTTTTATATATGTAACATAGTTTTCCACTCTATCCCTACTTATTTTGATATATTTTCGATGTTTGTACGTATTTTCTTTAATAAATTTAAATATATTACAGAACAATCGATATTTAATATTGGTTCGTGTAAGACATTCTTTAATTGCATTTGACAGAGTGTAGCGTACACAAGCAAAATGCTTCAACTGCATGTTTTTTTTTTTCTTGTGGATGTGGTTGCGAGTGTTTGCTATTGCTTGTGACAAGTTTGCTTTCTTCAAATATGTATGTAGTTGTTGTTATTTATTTCTTATTGGATCACAATTTGATCGACAAACGCGTCAGCTGTTGCCAAACGTTAACCAACCCCCAGCACTGGTCTACTCAAATTTTCTCTCTCTCACACTTTGTTTTTTACATTTGTTCTCTTGTTTAAATGTGAATGAGTATGCATATGCATGTGTATATGACTTGATATATATATCAAATAAATATATTTACATATATGTATATGAGTGAGTGCACTTGTCTATTTGCAATGCGTCATGCAACATGTGCAGTTTTTCGTGGTCTCCTGCTCTATCTCTTTCACTCTTTATTACCACTGATGTTATATAAACGAACAGCTGCAAAAATAATTTGAGCCAAAAAAGGGCTGCAAGTTTTCGTATTCATTCATTTTCGTCATATTGACTATCTTTGTTAAAGTGCGTTTAATCTTGTTTTGCTTTTGCTGGATATACAGTGAAGGTAAGTAGCAACAACAAAAACGACTAAAATCAAATGGCGTGATGTCCGATTGGAAGCAAACAAAGCAAGAAGCAGGCCACAAAAAGGAAAATGACAACAAAAAACAAAAGAAATCAAGAAAGAGAGCTACAGTCGTGAATTCACAACTTCGAAATAACCTGCCGCATTTCGTAGTCTAATAACACTGTTGTAGGAGATCGGGAGATAGGTCTCTTTTACTTAATTTGGGTTAGCTGAAGTCAGTGGTGATAACCTTTTTGCTATGTTAGCTCATGTCTTAAAACAAAATTTTAATTTGAAAGTTTTTTTTTTTTTTGGCCACAAAACCGAAACTTTTTTTTTAAGATTTTGGAATGTAGCTCCAAATGTAGCAGAGATACGGAAAATGTTCCCATATGCAAAATTAAAGTAAATTCGGTGAAGCAGTCCCAATATCCATTATCAAGTGGATATAGCTGCAATAAAAAAAGGTTTTCATGCAAAATGTCAAAAGTAGGCGGGTGATTTGTATGGGGTTTACCCTATAAAGTGAGCTTGCCATGTCTGGGTGTTGGGTAACAGTTGGATATCTTAAAAATTGATGCTTTAATAATACGCAACAACTAGAATAAGGACAGGGAGACTGACATGGCTAGATCGTCTCGTTGAGCTGATCAAGAATATATAAACTTTAATGTGTGTATAATGTCTCCTTTAATGCGTTACATGCTTTTTGACAAACTGATTATACAATTTTACATTATGTGTGAATGGTGAAAAAATGTTAACTTCAATATGATTGAAAGTTTTGGAGGCTCTAGAAGCATTATCGAAACGGTTTGCGTGGGACTACAAATTTTTCTACTTATATATAGTAGAGTTGTCTGCCGACGTAGATAAGCTAATAATATTTAAACAAAAACCTTCTGATCAAAGTTATAACACAATTCACGTTATAAGTTACCTTGTTGGTTATGCCGTTCCACAAGAAAATAACATTTTAATTAAATAATATCAAAATAGTTTTCAAAATGTGTACTATGAACATATTTATCGCTTCGCTGATCTCGAACGGTTTTCACATAACTATTACTATATGTACATATGTATGTAATTACAAAAATTAATAAAAACGCCTGATACTCGGCGTCAGACGCTTCTATTATCACGTTAACAAAAACATGCTCGTATATATATGCATACATATAAACCTATTTACATACGTACATATAATCGTTTAGTTTTTTACCCTGAATTTAAATATATGGTATATTTTGTTTATTGAAATTTTCATATAAAAAAGCTCGACGAGTCGATATAAAACAGCTATATCCAAGTGTCTGTCCAAGTTATGTATAGAAACTGTAAGATTTATAGATACAAAACTCGAACTATTAACTCTTTTAATATCGCTCTATCTTTGTCCTTTTCCTCTACAAAACTCTTACTGCCTACTCCAGCATGTTGTACTAGAATATGTTTACCTTAAAATTTCTTTCCTCGCAATCGTTTAAATAATCTTTTACTCCTTCGCCCAGTTCACTAGATGCAATGATGTGTCGAAGTGAGGGTGAGGCTAAAATACATTGTCCTCCATATAAAAAACGAATCCAAATGCATTACCGAAATTCCAGTGTCTGGTTTCCTCCAAGAAAAAGTGCATAAAATATAGAAAATCTAAAACTCAAGGCATCCGAGTCATTTTTCGTATGTATATTGTGGCCATAATGTACTGCAATCTGGATAGTGACTGTATACAGCCCTATGTTCCAGTTTATAAAAATTAACGAGTAGCAATGGACTCTTAAAACACTTCGAATATATCTGTATACACTGTAACCATTAGAGATAACCTAATATTTTACTGAAATCATTTTGATATATCACTAATACTAGGTTGGTTCTACTTTCAACTGAAAACAAAGAATCTGTAAGAAACAAAAAAAAGAGAACAGCTAGACGTAATACGCTACCTTAAATTTTTCTACCATGAGATACCACAAACACGAGCAACTTTTTGTGCTGGTAACACTAAATTTATTTTGATATATCACTCTTACGCAGTGAATGACAGTTGCAGTAGTAAGAAGAAAGTACCACCTCAATAACTGTTACTTACAATATCGAATAGCAACTGTAACCCGTGATTCTTCAGTCGCTGTGAAGAAATCACAGGTAATGAACACGTTCAACACTGGTACCTATAGGGCAAAATACTAAATTAAGTTTGAGCAAAAGTATGTGTACAGCCTAAAGGAGGTTCAGCAGACCCCATAAAGTATATACATTTGTACATTCTTAATCTACATCAAAGTCGTGCCGATATAGATAATATTTCCGTCTGTTTGAATAACGAGATCTTAGTTACTATAAAAGATAGAGACTTCAAGATTGGATAATTTGACTATTTTCTTCAATCAATTAATTGTGCCTACCGTACTATAAGGGGTAGCCACCATCAAATATGCCTCTCCTTTTTGAATTCTTGTATGTAGTTTTTTTGTTTTTGTTGTTAAGTATGCTAGAAACGCTAAATTTCGTGTATCTTAAGTCAATTTTAATAAAATATCCCATATAGGTTCAGATGAGATTAGAGATACTGGAGTCTTACAAGGACTATATCGAATTCGAGCACACACCACGGCAGTATTCTTTCTTCTTTTATTTACATGCGTAGTGTACAAAAGCGTCGACTTATTAACTGAAAACAAACGAAGACGTTTTCTCTTGCTATATAAAAAAAAAAAATGTTTGTACATTGAACTTTTAGCAGTTCTGGCTTTTTTATTTTCAACTTCACATGGTATTGCGTGATTCGCTGATGGCAGTGGTGCGATTAATACAATATTTTTTTTTTATTTTATTGAGTTTGTTTTTATTTCGTATGCATTTGTGTAATGGTTGACATTTTATGTGATAATTATGGTTTATTTTTTTATTATTGTTTCAAAGAAGAAAATATAGAAAATTACTAGTAATATTGATAAGCAGCGCGCTAACAACTAATTTCCGCTTTGTTTGCTTGTTTAACTATATTTTCGTCATATATTTTCCAATAGAACATATTGAGTGCTACAGTGTTAACGCGCTAAAGTGTATTAAATGAATAATATAACATTTTGACATTGAATTAAGTGTCTAGTTTAGACAATACTTTTTTGTTCAACTTCAATTTCGCTTAAAAAGCCTATAATGTTCAAGTAGACGTGTGCATACTGTATTCAATTTAGTATACAGCCTGGACAAGTACACCAATCCTTCCAGAGTACACCAAAGTATCAAAGTTACCCTGCTTTTATTATAAAAATGATAAAAGAAACAAGAAGAAACGTTAACATCGGTTGAACCTGAGCTCTATACTAATACTATTCACACGAAATTTTAAATCGTATTGTAAAACATATCCTACTATAATATTATAAATGCTAAAGTTTGTGAGGATGTTTGTTACTCTTTCGTGTATAGTGACTACCCTAAAAAGTGGGCGTGGTAGGTCAATTTTGATACTCTATTAAACTGCAATAAAAAAGAAGTCTATGTACCGACTTACATGAGGATATCTTAAAAATTTGATGTTCAAACAAATGTGCCACAACATCCAGACAGACGGACATGGCTAGATCGAAATCGTCGATGTCTCGTCGAGCTGATCAAGAAATATATACTTTACGGGGTCTACGAAGCCTACTTCAATGCGTTACAAACTCTCAGATAAACTTTTAATACTATTCAAACTCTGTGTGAATAGTATAAAAAATACTGTATTTAATTTGTATAACTTTGTTTATTGTACAATATATAACACACTAGTATTATAAGTCCACCTTCGACTTGAAACGCATACTTAACGTCAGCTCTTGAGTTTGCTTACCTTTGTTCGAGTTAATGGCACTGGCGACAACAAAAACAACAATAGTAATTTGAAGGCAACTATTGCCATGACTACACGGATTTTTGTTTAAAGCTTTATATTTCTCTTGAACTTGCTGTAAACGCATTAAATATTTCGAGAGGCTGACTGTTGACTGTTGAAACGAGGAAAACAATAAATTCGTTGTAGATAAAATTCCCTATTAGTATATTTTTGAGTCTTCACTACGTATACGCCGCATTGTTGTTAGCATTCTTGGAAATGAAATCATTGTTATAACACTATACATAGTGACCAACGCTTTGAGTCTGATGCCAATAAAGTTAGCAGTAGACCAAGTTGAGATAACCCAAACTTTATACGCTAACTTTGTGCTCTAATTAAACAATTTTTGTATAATATGTATATATATATAAACTTGGGACGAAAAGAAGCTTGAATAGTGGCTTTCGCCCAGGTATCTAACAAATTAGTTTTGTTCGCTTTATAATAAGGAGCATTTTTCCTTTGTGATGTAGTAGGTATTGTGCTTATGTATTTCTTATCAAAAATAGAAGAGGGCGTACAGTAATCGGTTCCAAGTGGAGTTCCCTCGAATAGCTAGCGCATATAGGCTTACAAGCCATCTATCTGAGCCCTTTCAAAAAAATCAACATCTCAAATTCAATTCATGCACAAAAGATATCATACCCTCTCCTCTCATCAATATGAAGCAAGACAAACGTATCACCGCTAAGATTTGAACCTCTTTTAAGCACCGTGAATACTGCTCCGCAATATTTTTCGGTGTTGCCCAAGCGTTTTCTGTAATCTGGAAGTATGGCTTTCAGCTATGGGGTAATGCAAGTGGATATTATTCAGAGCTTAATCGATAATGAAAAATTGGTATATTTGAAACAATTGCATCTACAATGATCTCAACTCAAACGCAATTATGCGGATAAACTAAGTTCGCATACAAACCCTCTCACAAGAACTCTAACCCAGTTTAGTAACCACACATGTCTTTGAAAAAATGACATCCCAGCCCACTTTTTATAGTCATTAAGTGCATTTTAATTACAATCGCCCGCATCCGGAATAATAGTATAAAGTGATTCGATTTAAGTTATACCGTTAATTATTGTTAGCTTCTATATACGATAAGAGAAGATTCAATAAATACGATAATGTGAAAAAGATGCATTTTCAATGTGACTTTCAAATGGATTTAAGTATAGCCGTTTTTATACTTTTTTTTCAATTCTGTTGTATTGTTTCATTTATCGATTATTTGGACCGATTCTATTCTTACAATTTACACATAGAGTCGATACGGTTTTGCATTTCTTGAGCTTCCCTGGACGGACAAGTCTAGCGACGTGTCACTGCACTCACACAAAGCACTTTAAGTCATCACTAGTAATAATACATAATATATCCATTTAAACATTACGACTGTTGAATATGACTCATTGTAGACACTTTGAACTGCGTCAGCTGGTTTAATAGCACAACAAACACAATTTTTCTATGTACTTCCGTCAGTGTTTATACTCGTTATAATGTATCTTACATAAATTTTCGCATCTATGTATGTACATACATAGTATAAACAAAATTTCACCTCAAAAGGCCTTCTCGCCTGAATAATTCTATTTTTAAGATGCTTGCGAAATGTACAAAAGTCTTTTACAATTTCTTTTCATTATTAATTTTTTTGTTAAAATGTCAACATTTGTTTCTACAGATAGATAGATATTTCATTTGATTTTACAAAGCTTAATATATAGTATATTGTATATAGGTCGGTTTTTTGTTTAGATTGTTTGTAATATTTAGATAAAATATTGTCACTGGTTAGTACACGAATTTATCTTTGAGTTGAGTTGCATATGTGCGCGTGCAAAAATAAATGTATCTGCATAGCCGCAAATGTTTTGGCTCATTTCACTAGCCTTGGCAATGGTGCAATGTGTATGCATTCGTACGTTTGATCAAAAAGCACCCAGAATTTATCATTTAAACGAACCTCGCTTAAGATATTATCAAATTAACTTGTATTCGAAGTTGGTACGACTGTCAAACAATCTGTAGATTGTTTCATGCGCAATAATTTGGTAAATAAGTCAGTTTTTAGTGGGTTGCGCTATTTTCTAATGTTTTTTTTTTCTTTTTTTTTTTTTTGCGAAGTTAGGCTGAAATCTTTGTAAACCCAAAGAAATTTTTTGTGCATTGTAAATATTAAAGTGCGGTTGAAGATTTTCCACCTCGTCTTCTAACGAAAATTATGCTCGATATTTTGGGCATGAAACGACTTGTCCCAAGTTTGCTGAATTTCCTATAGAAGTTCTCATCGTGTATGCGACTATTTGATCAAAAAAACAACGTTAATGTCGTTCCACATGGCTCTTCTTCACTTGAAATGTTCTCATGTGACTTTTTTGTTTACGCGACTCAAGTTATTAGTCGGCGGAAAATGTTTGAAACGATTGAGGCAACGAAAGAGAATTCACATAAAAAAGGTTGGGCGATTTCAAAAATAGCCTATGGAAAGTGTTTGGAGGAAAGTTTGAATATGTATTGCATCCAATTAGAATTCGAATTAGAATATTGCATCCAAAGAATTGAACTGTTATCGTTTTATTGAGAAATTCTTGATACTTTTTGATCAGAAGCTATGTAGACATTCTAACAAAAATCAGTTAAAACCAATTTTATTCGCGTGGATTATAGTATTTATTATTTTAATTTGTTGTCTCTCTTAACCATTCCCCTATAGAAAATATTTGAAGGTATTTATTAAAAATGCCCGTTTTATTTTTTTAATTGCAGATATTAAAAACATATATACAGCAATCGTACGAGTGATCTTTGGACATATTTTTGGCGGCGTGCTTACTCGGCATAGAGAGTGTGGACAACACGAACTGTACATTTTTTTGTTTGTTGTTGTTAATAACAAAGGAATAGCCATATAATGGCCAAAAACGTCGCCGACGTATAAGTCATTCGTAAATTATACATAGTAAATTGATAAGTTTATTGCAACAGTTGTTGGTTTAGGCCATAAAGGCTACCGCCGCAAAAGCCTTTGAAGCGAAAGATAAAGAAAGCAGTGGAGAATACGAAGACATATTTTAGTATCCAACGCAACTAGTCAACTCTCTAGTGTGAAGTGTGAATAGAGCAACGCCAGTAAAGATGAATAGTTTGGCCAGAGTGTTTAGCAACTTCCGAGAGTTCTACAATGACATCAATGGTGCAACGCTGACGGGCGCCATCGATGTAATTGTGGTGGAGCAGCCAGATGGCGAATTCTACTGCTCACCGTTCCATGTACGTTTCGGCAAATTGGGCGTTCTGCGCAGTCGTGAGAAAGTGGTAAGTTCTTTGATGTGTTCAAGGTCCACATGATAACATTCTGCTGAATGTGTAGTTTATTTATGTTTAGCTGTACAGTTCGATATTTTTCATTTTAATTTATATTTTTTATTTTATTTGTTATACAGGTTGACATCGAAATCAATGGCGCGCCGGTTGATATACAGATGAAACTAGGTGACTCTGGTGAGGCTTTCTTTGTTGAGGAGTGTCCGGAGGATGATGGCGAGGATTTACCAGAAAATATGGCTACATCGCCGATACCAAAATCGTATTTTCCAGGCAAAGCCATTGAGACTCGTGAAGATGTCAAATCCAGCGTTGATGAGCTTAAGTAAGTACGAGTATATATATATATAGCTTTTTGTTAGTTATTAAGTTGCTTTCTCTTGCTTCATATCATTTTAGACTTGCTAGTGATGAATTGCAAATGCCGCTTCCATTGCCCAGACGCAACTCAATTGATTTTTCAAAGGAAGCTCCTAAAGAGACTGACGCTGATGGCAATAAATTCGAAAATCAAGTGTCAGATTACAGTCAACGCAGGTTTGTAGAAAGCACTAGATTTGTAAAAGCCTTACATAAATTTGTCGCTTGCAAAATTAGTAAACACAAATAATAAATATTCTATTGCAGGCACACAGATAATACGCTGGAGCGGCGCAATCTCACCGAAAAGCTAAAGGAGTATACCACACAGAAAATACGTCAGGAATGGGCAGAGCATGAGGAGATCTTTCAATTTGATGTTGTTGAGAAAGATAAAGTATGTGCAAGAGGGAGTTTGTTTTGTATACCCTACATATTTTATTTGTTTTCATATGTCATAGGATTGGAGCAATAGCACCATACAATCTGAAAATAAGGAAACGCCTGAACAAGCTGTGCACAAGCCGGAGTTGACAAAAACTTCTGCGCAAACTCCCACAGAGCCAATATCGGTGCCCAATGCAAAGACAAACGCAAAGGAAGTTGTCACCAAAGTGAACACAATTAGTCTTAAGGATGAATCGAAGAGCAAGACTAAGAAGCGTCGCAAGAAGTCGCAAATGAAGAAAAAGAACTCTCAACGCAAAATGTCCTCAAGCAGCTCCGTAGGTTCGGCAGTGGTCAGTAGTGGTGTCGGTGAGGCCAACGGCAGCGGCGACGGTATTACTACAAACATCGATGAAGCCGATACAAAATCGGTAACAATATCTTTCGCAACTAATTCATCGTCAAACGATGAATACACGCCAAAGTCGGGTGAGCAGCCGTCGGCACCATTGGTTACAGCCAATGCCGGAGATGAAAGCCCCATAAGCGAAACTTGCCCCACATTACCGCATACACCAACGGATGAGCGCAAGCACGATTTAGATTTACACTTCTTTAGTGATACCGAGCTTACCACAGGCAGCAGTGCTGGTCCAATACGCGGCGGTGGACGTCCATCTACGCCCATACAGAGCGATAGCGAGGTGGAAATCACCATGCGTGAGAAGCATCACCACGGTAACGCTGAGACTAATGCTGCTTCGTGGAATTGGGGTCAACTGCCAACCCCGGAACAGACGAAGTGCAATCCACAGAGCCCAGATGTCGCTAAAGCTGAGCACCAATCGATGTTGAGCCATATGTTCAGTTTCATGAAGAAAACAAGCAAGATACGTGCTACAGGCGATATCTATCTATCCGATCTGGAAGCTGATACTATGGATCCCGATAGAGCAGCGCTATATTTTCCGAATCCTCTACCGAAGGAGTCGACGCCGGCAACAGCAAATAGTGGTGATGACGATCGCGAAAGCGGAAACGGCACCAGTCTACCGCATTCACCTAGTTCGATGGAGGGACATAAGAGTGTCGATTCGGACTATGATGACGGCAAACAGCAAGACAAGAAGTAAGTAACGAGTAATTAATTAACGCTTCCGCGTAGTATTTAAATTACTATTTAATTTGTTTTCTAGATATTTGGATTTCGTCGCCATGTCTTTGTGCGGCATGAGCGAGAGTGGTGATCCATCAGATGAGGAGTTCGATCGTCATTTAGTTAGCTATCCAGATGTAAGTATTCACACAATATGCCGTATTTCGCTTTTAATTTGTGTTTGCTGTTTTTTCTTGACTAATTTTTATTTAACCTAAATCCGAGGCTAAAAACATGCGGATTGCACAAAAAGTTTTTGTACGCAAAGCACCAAAATACCCAACAAAATTTTTTTTATAGCCAAGCACAAACGCACAGACACGAATGCAAAAATAATTCTTCAGTTATAATTAATATAGCGCATTTTCCCCAATATTAACTCGATTAACTTTTTAACTACGACACATTTCACCATCTGTATAGGTATGCAAGAATCCCAGTATTTTTTCATCGCCTAATTT
The DNA here is from genome assembly GCA_035044765.1 of Leucophenga montana. Taxonomy (NCBI): domain Eukaryota; kingdom Metazoa; phylum Arthropoda; class Insecta; order Diptera; family Drosophilidae; genus Leucophenga; species Leucophenga montana. The sequence continues at coordinate 202,991 of JAWNNQ010001784.1, read as the reverse complement.
AATTGTGCGTCTCAATGGCAAGTATTACACATGGAGTGCTGCATGTCCGATTGTTATGACAGTTATTATATACCAGAAGCCACTGACCAACGTAAGTGCCAGCGCAATTAACAAGAACTAAAAACAAGAACGTATACATATGTTTACAACTTCACCATTCATTGCCTTTGTGTTTTGTATTGAGTTTGTAATTCTAAGAATTCAGTTTAGATAAAATTTTAATGTTTTGACTTTCAATTTGTACACATAAGGAGGCCATTGAGCAGCTCATGGTAAACTCAAAATCTGTTTTATTGGGAAACAAGGAGCAACACGATCCAATGGACGGTACTGTCGCTGCAAATCAAGTGAATGCGGAAATTGGCAATGGCCAGACGAAGCGTTCCTGGTGGTATTGGCGTCGCTCGCAAGGCAGTGCAGCAAACAATGTGGGCAGCATTGATTCCAAGTCATCTATTAAACTCGATGATAAAACAGATGAGAAGGGTGCGTTTTTAGGAACAATGGAATTAAACTTTTATAAACCGTTTTATATACAAAAATTTAACTTAACATTTCAGATGGCGATCAAGCAGTTGTTGCTACGCAAACATCGCGTCCTAATTCACCGGATGTGAGCGAACAGACGCTGAGCAAAAGCGAATCGACAGTGAATGCCGAAAATACCTCAGCTATGGTGGATAATTTGGAAGATCTCTCTTCGAACAAGAGCGATGAGCCGAAAGAACGCTATAAGAAATCGTTGCGTCTAAGCTCGTCTGCAATTGTGAGTTGCTTATATTATATTTAAAGATGTTAAAATAATCAGCATTTTAATATTTTCTATTGCAGAAACAACTCAACCTGAAAGAGGGGAAAAATCTAATTGAATTTAGCGTGACCACTGCATATCAGGGCACATCACGTTGTAACTGTCAACTTTTCCGCTGGAAATATACAGACAAGGTTGTCATTTCGGACATTGATGGTACAATTACCAAATCGGATGTACTGGGTCATTTACTACCCATGGTCGGCAAGGATTGGGCACAATTGGGTGTTGCTGAGCTTTTCTCCAAGATCGAACAAAACGGTTATAAGCTATTATACTTGTCAGCGCGTGCTATTGGCCAGTCGCGCGTAACTCGCGAATATCTGCGCTCGATACGCCAGGGCAATGTAATGCTACCCGACGGACCGTTGCTGCTTAATCCCACCTCACTGATCTCGGCATTCCATCGCGAAGTAATTGAAAAGAAACCGGAACAGTTTAAGATTGCCTGCTTGACAGACATACGCGATCTATTTCCTAACAAGGATCCATTCTATGCCGGATATGGCAATCGTATCAATGTAAGTATCGTGACAAATGCAGAAGCTCCAAACAATCGGCACTCAAAATATTTTATTGATTTTAGGATGTCTGGGCTTATCGAGCTGTGGGCATACCTATAATGCGCATCTTTACCATAAATACCAAAGGCGAACTAAAGCACGAACTGACGCAAACATTCCAATCATCGTAAGTACTTACAATTAAATCTATAATTTACTTGTCTGGTGTAGGGCATACACAATCTATTGCTACAATAATTCATCAACTGTTTCGCACATAAGTAATTTGTAGTGGGTGTCTTACATTCTAATTAATACATATGTATGCATTAAACTCGTGAGTTCATTAACGAGACTCTGCATCTTGATAAAAAGAAATTTAAAAATAAAAATAAAGCGTAAAAGAAAAAAGTGAACACAAAATTGGCCAAAGTCGTATTAATTTTTTTTCATTAATGAAGTAACCAAACAGAACAAAAGCTGAACTCATCATTGTAACTAAATCATATAAATCCAATCGATTTGCGCAAATCTAATCAAGTAAAAACATCAGATTACCTCCAGTCAATAAATCAATCGCACAACCAATCAATTCAATTGAATTTACCAACGCAAGCAGTCTTGTCTTACTCAAGATTATTTTCCATTATTTGTTCAATGAAATAAAAAAAAAATATATATATATATATATAATAGTGGCTACATCAACCAGTCGCTTGAAGTTGATGAATACTTTCCGCTAATGGCGCACAATGATGAATTCGAATACAAATCGGATGTCTTCGACGATGACGAGGAGTTGGACGAACTAATATTCAGCGATTCGGAGCCGGGTGCGAACGATGATGCGTATGATGATGATGATGATGACGATGACGATGGTATTGGCAATGATAACAGCGATGACGATGATGGCGACTATAGTGATGATTTTGCTGCCGATAATACAGAAAATGACAACGATGGTGGTCTCATTATGAGGGAGCGTGGTATTGTCAGCGCCAAGAATGAAGTATTGTTGACGACTACGCAGCCCAAATGGATTGAAACAAGTGGTGCAAAATCATAGAATGTTATATGTAATTTATAGTATTAAGTTTAAAGTGATGGCACTGAACAAAAGAAACAGTGATGTGATGTAGTAATAGTTTTTGCATAATGTATATCGATTATACATACTTGTATATAGCAAATAGATCTATGCAATTACATATTTAAGTAGCCTGCGCTGCTATATACGAGCGCAGCTCAATTGAAAAACAAAATTGTAAATTTAAAAGAAAATCTGTCAGAAAATTTCAAATTGAAGATAGTTTTTTGTTGTAGAAATATGTTAAAATATTTATTAGCCAATAATTTTTTTTTTTTTTTTTTAAATTAATTTTATACGTTTGTGTATAGTTAGCAGTTTGGCTTGTCAACAAAATCACTTCAAAATAGTATATACGCAAGTATGTATGTATGTAGTAACTAAATCGAAGTTTTATTTGAATTTGAAGGCGTGACCGCAAATAAAGCTTTGTAAGTTTTTCGCTGATTTTTTGAGCTGCACTCGTAAATAATTTATGCTGGAGGCTGTTCAGAACGGAAGTATTTTATAATATTGTTATGCTACTTGTTATTTTAGTTTAAAATTCATTTATTACTAATGTTATTTTGATTTTCAAACGTTTAAAAAAAAAAAATTAAAAAAACTAAGAATTCATTGAGCGTTGCTATATGTATCTAACGATATTCCAGATTTAAGTTGATATTACCTATACACATATAAAATACTTATTTAAGAAGTACCTAAAATATAGTTAAACTAGCATTTTGGTCAATAAATAATGCAAATGTATGCCGTTTGTTTGGGGCAATTGTTTTATTTGTACAAAATTAAATTTTTTTTTTTTCAAATTTTCTAGCTTTGCAAAGATAAAATCTGAACAATAAGAAGCGACTGCGTTTTATTACGTTATTTAAAACTTTGTCTTAATCTACGAATAATTTCGCCTATTATTAAAACATGAGTCGAAAAACTTTTTGTAGCATACTTTTAAGAATATTAGAGGAAGGGTGTTGTTCTTTTTACAAACGGTTTCTATTGTAAGTAGCTATATAAAATAATATTTATTTAGTCTGTGCATTAATATGTCCAAGTATAAGTAATAAAAACGCATTTTTATGTGTTCTAGAAGTAGTAAAGGAATTGAAGTTGACTTTCTGATGCTTCGTAACTATGTATGTCCTAGAACATAGTTCAGAGAAGTTTACATGAATTCCTTTAGTATATAATTTGTATATATACGATATATATATTTTAAAGCCAACTTTTAGGCTTATATATATATATATATATATATATATATATATATATATATATATATATATATATATATATATATATATATATATATATATATATATATATATATATATATATATATATATATATATATATATATATATATATATATATATTATTGATTTCCTAAAAGTTTCAAAGATACGTTATTGTCTATTTTAATAATAGAAAATAAGTTTTACCATTTTGTATAGCATACTTAAAAACTAATACATTGCATGCATATAACATTTTATATATTCAAGATACATACATTTCTCGTCTATTCTAAAAATATTTTGCAGCATACTTTTGGGCGCACACGCTTACTGAATAGCTACACATTTATAAAATGATGCAATATAAACCACTCAATACACATTTTAGCCAAGAAATCATTTCACATTTTGTCTCCGTTTACAATATCAACCACAAGACGCATTTTGTTTAAATTAAATTTTTGTAGCATATTTTTAGGCACTAAGATAAATATTTATGCATTATATATATATATATATATATATATATATATATATATATATATATATATATATATATATATATATATATATATATATATATATATATATATATATATATATATATATATATATATATATATATATATATATATATATTTTTTTTTTTTTTCAATAGTTATATACATATATTCTATTTTACTCTTTTACAGCTACTGCAGCATGACATATATAGTAGATCAACTATTTCCACCAGTCAAGCATGATGAGTCTGCCGTCGAATTTTCAAACTTTAATTATTGGCGCGATCCCATACCCGATGTAGAGATCGAGATTGAAGAAGTGCTTGCAACCAGCACAAAGCCGGAAGTGAATGCTGTTCTAAACAAGACACTACGTCCCATTCCGGAGAAATAAGCAATAAATACTACTAAAACTAATGAACACAAGAGTCCGTACTGATACACACGGGCATACAGAAACAAGACAATTGTTTATATTTTATTAGACTATTTTTGGCCGAATTACTATACAAAAAAAGGTTTTTGTTTGCGTTAATGCTGCGCAATTTTCAAAATTTCGTGTTTAGAACAAAAGAAAAAAAAAAAAAAGTATGAAAAAATTTGTCTGAAAATACCAAAAATTTATATAATTGAATAATATTAATATAAATTAGTATTCATATTTAACCTAATCTAAAAAAAAAAAAATGCATTTTTGGTCGCTGAGGCAGACAATCTTTGAGTCGTAAAAATTTAATTTGTACGATTTGATTTTGAAATTGGATTTTATTTTAAATATTTTTACACAAAACAAAAAAAAAAAACAACAACAATATTTTGCGCTAGTTAATTTTCACTAGTTTAATTCTTATATAGTTTTTGCTTAAATGCAATAGTTCCTAAAAAATATGAGAGAACATTTGGACACATTCATTTGTGTGTATACTTAAAGGCGCTCTCTCCATTTCACTAAATTTTTAAGCTGGTTTAGTTTTCCGTGACTTATGCAAGGCATGAAGCGTTTATGAAAATATTATTTCCAAATTGTGATTAAGTTTATTTAGTTTCATGTGATTTAATTTAAGTTGCTAACATACTTTACTTTCAATTTATTTTGTACTGCTATTTTTAGAGTCTGTATTTAAGTTAGTAGCTACATATTTGATATGCATATTATAATCAATATATACAGAAACTATTGAAAAAGAATAAAATTAAACAGACAATTGCTTTAAAAAAAAAAAAAAAACTACATCCATGTTTCTTATGTAAATGAAAAGTAATACTTATTGCTCGTCTCCGATGAAAGCAACGAACATACTTTTTCTCTAGAATTCTGTTCGAGAACATTGTGGATTGTTATCGCGAAATTGTTGCATGATTCCATAAACAAAACAATAGACTAAACAGAAACAACTTCGTTGACGATAGTTGGACTGTGTACGCAATCAGATCAGATCATAAACGAGTACAGCTGGATATAATTCACCATAAGCATGTATATATGTATGTACATGTATACAACAATATGCCTTGATTATAATGAATTACCGACTGGCAGGCCAGTGTCTGCGTTCTGTCGCCACTGGATTGGATTGAATGTTGTTGCTGAACCATTTTTTCCAGAAATTTCGCAAATTCAATTAATGAGACGTTGTATGTGGCTTCTGTTGGTGTTTGGGGGATTGTATATACATTATACAGTGTATCACAAAAATATGCTGCATCCATTTAACTGATTTTACTATAGTTTATAAAGGCACGTTTTGATATAAAAGTCTTATCGAAGTTTTAGTACATGGTCTTGTTTTTGTAGTAGTAGAGAAAAACAATACAAAAGAGAAAAAAAGTCTATAGCTATGTCGTCCATGCACAACAAGCGCGAGCTCCAAGATCAACATGCACACATACAGGCACGAGTTGTAATGCAATAAAATTAAAGAAAATACCTAGAGAGAGCGGCCTTAGCCAGATACAAAACACAGATACATGCCCAACTTTAGTCGCTTTTTTCTGGACGTCCCTAGTTTGCCATTGCTCTAAACCAGGCAATGTGGAACACTAACGTTTCTATAGCAGTTGATCTTGCATGGTGAACCGAACCCCAACAATCGTGAATAACCGATTGTTCATGCTTTGGTTGGTACGAATGCGGATGTCAAGATCCACACATCCCGTTATCGGTAGGTTTGGCTATTCTGGCAACTTGGTTTGTCCGCAAACTACATGTCGGTATCAGTAAATCAGTAAAAATTACATAATAGCCGGCCGAGTCGCATCCATTTCTATCCCTGCCTCCGCAGATTTAAAAATATTCGTATTTTGACATCCGTCTAAATCTTGGTTTAATACCATAATATATAATATTTAAATCTATGCTAACGAGGTAACACATTAATGCTTTCTTTCGTTGAATTTTTTTCCTAAAAATAATTTAAATAGTAAAAAGCAGTGGCGTACATAGGAGAATTAATACTTGCAATAAGCCAATAAAAGTTTATGTAATTGTCGAATCTTTGTGGACCATTTTTTTTGCTCCTCAATTTGTAATTGTCGTAAAATCGCACACCAACAACCGCCCAGTGCATTTAAAGACTATTTATTAAACAATCCAAGAAGCATCACGCCACCGAACTCATTAACGTTCTGGCGAGAAAGTGGATCAAAACAGAACTATGCTATAATTTGGGACGGACCGTCTCATTCACTACTCTAATTTAACTTATTTAAATGTAAATATAGAGACAGCAAACTTGAACATTTACAATCTCCTAACATAATGTATTAACCATGCTACATATGTAATAGACACATGGGTATCTCAAAGTCGAGCATACTCGACTGCAACGGTCTTTCCTTTTATTTAGATACGTGTAACATAATTTTTTGTTGTACTGTATTTAGTGTGATATTGTATAATAGATCATCATGTGGTAGTTTTCCATGCTCCGCTTCTAGACGATATGTTAGACTGACTGACATGAGTGGCGATGACATGGCATGTCATTTTATATCCAAGTGCACAAGATAAGCAAAAGAGACAGATTTACTTACAGATTGATTGCAGTGCAATCGCGGCGCCCTATCCGCCATGCACTTATTCCATTCCTATCGGACACGAGGTCAACTGATGCGATGCAGTTTTTAATTTTTTGGCGACGACTTTTATTGTAAATTTAATTGAATGAAAACGCTTCAATAATGCAATCATAATAATGATAATTTAATGATAACAAAAGCAATAATGATCTTGTTTATTACATACAATTGTGGATAACGAACGAGCAGATACGCTTATAGATCTCGAACGAGCATAATTCGCACTTGTAAAGCTTTATTGACTTAAAGGTCAAATGTACATTAAGTTCAAAGTTAAAGGTGCTTAAAGAACTTACTAAATATCATATAAAAAAATTATAACTTAAGTCTATTTTCAACAAATTTCGCTCAATTTCATTCTGCTCAGGTACGTTACGTTTTGTTTATCACCTGAATTATGTGAATCGTGGGATTGCATTAATTAGATTGGACCTTGTTTTCCACTCAACCGAATTTATGAGTAAGAATAATTTTAATAAGCTATGCTTTGTTCCTCCTCAAAAACCACTGATAATACATATGTATGTACGAGTATGTAAAAATTACCAAATTTCGCACACTGATTAACGACCTCCCAGTAAACATTTTATGCGCGCATTGTATCCATTAAGTATGTTTTGATTGTCTATCCAGCTTCTGTGCGCGCAGCAAGTGACTGCGTGGGGCGGAGCGAGCACGAACAGGCTAGGCTTGGAAAACAGCCGACATGACAATAACAACAGCAACTATATACAATATAATATACATACGAGTATGTAGTAATAGCGGCAAATTGCACTCAGGCTGAGTGATGAGTATGATTGTGCCTTGAGTGTTTTTCAGAGCTTCGTCGTCGTGTGTATAAAAGCCGGCATGGTACACTTTATCAATATCAGTTGTCTACGGAACAAGATACCATAAACTACTAGTTACTATCTGCGTAAACATATTATCAACGTCAATACACAAATCCTGCAAAATGAATAACGCTGTTGCTATTGTGCTTTTCTCGCTGCTCGCTATGGTAAGCCGATTGATCCTGTATTTATAAATTTTTTTTTTTTTTTTTTATGTACACAGCTCATAACCTAAATATATATATATATATATATATATATATACATTTAATTTTCTAGGCGTCTGCTGCTGAATACAAGATACGCACCCAGGAGGATTTGCAGAAAGTGCGCAAGGAATGCGGTGACGCAAATAAAGTCACCGAGGAGCATATCAACAAATACAAAGTCTTCGACTATCCCGATGATGAGATCACACGCAACTACATCAAATGTATTCTCGAAAAATTCCAGCTGTTCGATAGTATCAAAGGATTCAATGTTGAGAACATGGTAAAGCAGCTGGGTCAGGGCAAGGACGATAAGAACGCTGTTAAAGCTGAGATTGAGAAGTGCGCTGACAAGAATGAAGCCAAGTCCGATGCTCCCACCTGGGCACTCCGTGGCTTTAAGTGCTTCGTCAGCAAGAACCTGCCATTGGTACAGGCGGCCGTCCTTAAGAAGAACTAAATAATCAAAATACAACGGTAGCGGATGTGATGTGTGTATTGAAGCAAAATTTAGTTATATCGTTAAGATGCATATTATTAAAGAGCCACAGTGACACGATTGCAACAACAGTAATAATAATACTAACAACAAAAAAGTCCGCACCGTCAAGAAGCCACGTTGATATGAGATGAAATTTTTAATTGATCTACTGTAAAATTGAAACAAATTACAGTATAAATGAGTTTGTACACATTTTTTAGAAGCAATAAATTGAGCCTTAATTGAAAAATAATACAATTTCCTAATTATTTTTAACTAGCCTCGACGTGAGAAGCTGATCTTAATTTTCCTATTATTGTTTACATATAGTATAACAATTCTACCGTATTTGTTGTGCGCTTATACGACCTTGTTGTTTTTCTGCACCGTGAGCGTAGCACCGCCAATTTTTCAGTGGATCTGAATAGTTCCGGTACCGTTTACATTAGTTTTCACACAGTTCTATAGCTAAAATACATGCAACATTAAGTTGCACACATGTAGATAACTGTTCGAAATCCATCTACCTTAGATTCAATCATCTCTGTCTCAAACAAATTCAAGCAAGGCTCTCTTCGTATAAATGCTGTTCAGAACTTTAGATGAATTGTGTTTAAACCGTTTTGCTCCTTCAAGTTTGATAAACGAAATTCAGATAGCGAGATAAATTTTAGGTACAATAAATGAATCACACTGCCTTTGATACACGAAGTAAGTCGATTAAGTTTAATGTAAGCTCTTTTTTTTTTTTGCTACGCATCGCTGTAAAACAAGCAAGCCTACTACATACCAGTCTCATCAAACTATTTATTGATGTGATATAAAAACTAGTGTAAAATGTTGCAGTAAGTACATTTTTCATGAATACAATGTACAGTGGTGAGCAATCTGCATGTGATTTAAACGCTTTTCAATGCCTAGTGATTTCAAGTCGCGTAATACTCTTGAAAGTGAAAACCGTACTAGTTTAACAACAAGCGGCTTTTATCTTACCTTATTTTTTTTTTTTTGCATAACATAAAGGATATTCTTGCTGAGGGAATTATCTACTTACTTACTCGGTCAATGCCGCACTTAGGAAAGCGCACCATTCGGTGTAGTAGTGCGCGCCGGCGCCAGTCGCTGGCAATCCGAAGCTTCTTCAGGTCATCATAGACCTGATCTTGCCATCCTATGCTCGGACGTCCTCTCTGACGCCGTCCACCAATCAAGTTTAGGTTTCCGTCGTAAACCTTTAGTGCTGGAGCTTCGGGGTTCATCCCGATGAGGTGACCAGCCCAGTGCAACCGCTGGAATTTAATGCGCTGGACTATGTCAACCTCATCATACAGCTCACGGTTCATACGGGTCCTAAACTCGACGCCAACTCTAAGGGGACCAAAAATCCTACGAAGAATCTTTCTCTCGAACACTCCTAAAGACGCTGTATCCGTTGATGCCAGTGTCCATGCTTCTGCGCCATACAGCAGGACCGGGATTATCATTGTCTTATAGGGAATTGTCTGATTATGTAAAATAGAAAAATATACATACATACATACATATGTATACAAGCGTGTGAGCTTTCGTCTCAAAAACGTCTATATTAATTTTAACAAAAATGAACGTTTTTGAGTCGAAAACGTTTTCACGGCAAACTACTTGCATTCCATAGATTTAATTGCATTAATTTTATACTCTTAAAATCCGATCGACTGTCCCCCAATTTAAATTAAAAGACCATTAAAAAGAGCGTTTTAAGTTATTTTTTTATATTTTTATCTTCTGTTAGTTAATTATGCTTAATTTCAATTTATACACACGTTTTTGTTTTGCATTTTATTCTATATATTTTTTGCTGTGTTGTTTCTCCATTTATTTTGTTACATCTTCTCTTCTTAAATTTTTTGTGGCCATTTCATCCATTATTTTTTTATTGGTAATTTTTTTATTTTTTTTTTTTGCCATTTTCTTACTTCTTTTCATTGTTTTAATATTTTTTCGTCTTTTTTGCTGTTGTCTTTCATCTTTTTTCTTTATATTTTCCATTTTTTTTTTCGGCTCTTTTCGTTCTTTGTAGTTTGTTGAGATATTGGAAAATGAAAATACTTAAAAAAGAGGGAAAATTCTAATTTTGGTGTTGGGTGGTTCTTCAAAAAACATTATAGCCAAGTTTGTTGTACATGATTTTTTTTTTTTCCATTTTTTATATTTTTTCCGTTTTCCGCTTTCCTTTTTTTATTGCATTATTTAGTGGTATCCATTTTTTAACTACATCATTTTTAGTATTTTTTTTTTTTATATTGTATTTTATTGTATAATCTTCTTGTACAATTATTTTGACTTGGTGATCTTTTTTTAAAAGTGTTTTCTTTTTATTTATATTGAGAAGTATTGGCAATATAATAATGTTTTTTGAATTTACATAATCAATAGTAAAAAATCTGAAATCAAATTTATTGCATTAAAATAAAATGTCACAAATAAAAACTACGTAGTTGCATAAAAATAAATATATATGCCACAGACAAAAGCATTGAATAATGTTAAATAATAAAGTACCCGAAAATATAGTCTGTTAAACTAAATATTTTATTAGTTTAAAATTCAGTGGAATATATGATAAAGTAGTAACTCAATTCTGAAAATTGTCGAAGGGAAAAGGAGAAGAAATTGTATGTTAACTATAGATCTTTATGCGGACAGACGACAATATGATCATATCTCAGTCAAACTGATCAAATTTGGTGCCCCATTCACCATAACATAGAAATAATAAGTATTTTCTGAATAACTTGTCCAAATCTAGATTTAATTATATAATTAAGTTGTTCAAATGAAGCATAGCATAAATTTAAAGCTCTCAAGCAGCAATAAGAATACGGTATGAAAAACGTTTCTCCAACTCTAGTATTTATGATGTTTATTTAAAAAATCCAATCAAATCAAATCTAGTGACTTCATTTAGTGTGTATTAAGAATATTGTCAATCTCAGGCACATGTTTGTATGTTCAAATGCAGATAGCCACTTGGGTTGATATTAAATCCTCTTTAACAACGATATATTTCACAAAAGTCTGAACAATTAGCGTTGAGTTTGTATGAGCTAGCTTTTTCTGCGAAGCACTTCCCATTCAATACTAAAATATATGTAATAGTTTATATAAAAATAAACAGATAGACGAACAGGCCTAGAATGATTCACATTGTTAAGAGTATACATAAATATGTATATAAATTTTAATTGCATCTAGTACGTTGAGTTACAAACTTTTCAACAATCATACTATGTATGTAGGGTATACGAATTATTAATGTAACCAATTAAACATAATGCGAACGACACTGGTCAGAATTGTTTAAAGTTCCCTTGACTTAATTATAATAAAGTAATAATAATAATAGTACGTATTTATGACAGAAAAATAATTATCTAAGAGTTTAAATGGGTATCGGATTAGACTTACCTTACTAATAAGTGTAAAACAATAATCAATAGGGTGCATAATAATTTGCGCGTCCACGGTAACCTCTTCTGAAACGAAAGACAAGCCGGAATTAGTTCACGCACTTCAATGGTAACCATTTTCAAGCGGCGCACACGTACGTCAACGACACTTACATGGGGCGACGTGTGCCACGGAACGAGGAGTGGCAACAGGCACGCGATACACGAGCTCCTCGACCACGAAAGCTGCCACGAGCAAAGCGATTCGTAGTGGACAGGCCGGGACGATTCGTACGCTTTGACATTACCTGACAAAGTAAAGGGGCGAACAAAATTATTAAGGACAAGTTAGGAAAACTGTAAAATGTTTTACCTTAATTTGACGACCACGGAAGAGCGTCTCGTTCATGGCCAAAGCAGTCTCAACGAACTCCTTGGCGCCAAACTCAATGTAGGCAAATCCTTTTGGATGCCCATCAGACTTATTGCAGAGTATGGTAACACGGTTGATTGTACCGCAGCCGTGAAAATGAGCTTCCAGCTCCTCAGCCGAGGCACCATAGTCAACATTTCCCACATACACAGAACGTGTATCAATCTCTTGTTTTTCTTCCAGTGAAAGCGGCACTGTGGCAAGGCCAGTAGTTGAACCGCCGGCCATTTGCTTGTCAACCTCAGTTTGCATTTGTTTTATTTTTTCAGCCTCTTCTTCCATTTCTTTGACGCGTGCCTTGATGGCCTCCAATTCGGGATCGATTTGCATATTGGCTTCGTCCTAAGTTGCACAAAATATTAGAGTAGATGGAAGGCACGTTTATAGTTTTAATTGCTTTAAAAACAATTTTTGCAACAAATTTATTTTTAAGATGCGTATTTGCAAACGCCCAACAAAAGAAAACGACAGTTCAAAACGACGCCGTCGCCATAAAAATGGCTGCCAGTAGCCGCTTGAACGGCGCTCTTTATGCAGAAACCAAGTAACTAACTTGCGCACAGAGAGCTTTTTTCTTTATGTATTTTTTAAGCTTTTGAGCAAACCTGTTTGACTGAACAAATAAAGAGCAGGCGAACGAGAGAAAGACACTCGACTCATTGAAATTTACCTCGTTCTCGTGAGCCAAATCTGCCTCCTGCTCGCCATTGGTTTCTTCTAAATTATCCAAAAGCTGATCCTCATTCAGTGATAAATCGTCTGCCATGTTCGTTGGTGCTTTGCTGTGCAGTGCTACTTAATCTAACTTTGGAGGCTTTCCCTTGCTTTTTTACTTTTGTATATTGCGCAGGATGATGAAGAGCTTTGAGAGCGAGTCAGTCGATGAGCGCGTAGCCTGAAAAAGAAGCGCGAAAGATAGAGAGCACATTAAACAAAAAAAAAAAAAAAACAAAAAAAATGGTTTGTATAATGCACTGAATATGTTGCAAATAAATGCCACCTGTGCAAATGCAATTTTTACTTGTTTATATTATTATTTTACATGTTTAACAGCAACTCCGCTATTACTTACGTCAAACTCACTGAGCGTTATCGTTGTCGTCGTGTGTGAGAAAGAGAAACAGTGAGCGCCTGCTATAAATTCGCCCAAAATGGTTGCCACTGAATGAAATTTTACACGCCGCTGGTGTTTCGGTGCTAATTTTTTTTTTTTATTATTGTTGAACTACAAGTAGTTTTATTTTATAACAAACACAACATGCGTAGCTACAATTAATTAAAAATGCTCTGAGAATATGCAATCGGATGCAGTGTCGCAAGTTCGCTTATTTTTATTTATGAAAAAGAAACGACAACGTTGCTACCGCAATAAACCAGGCGACGTAGCGAAAGAAACTAGCTCGCCGTCGTGTGACTGAGTTGCCAACTGTTTTAAATGCGGCGAATTACCTTGTAATAGTTGGGTAGCGATGATGGATTTATTGTCTTGGTTGCACTGATTGTTAACTTGATCTGTACTAACATATTTGCTCAACTAAATTTTGATTGTGTATGAGTAGAAGAGGATAGTGCGAGCGAAGTAGAATAGTTCACGAACAAACGCGCAATTTTGATGCAGAATATAAACCGAAATTTCATTGTTTTGAAGGTAGAGAAATGTTACAAAAAATATACCTCTTGTTTTCTTCGATAGCATAGTTTTCGTCTCACTGATTAACAAAAAAACAAAATATACTTTTTTCAATGCAATATTATAAATGTAATAAAAGCTTTTTTTTACCAAAAAGTTTTTGTATAGATTTTTGAATTATGCATTCACGAAAGGTAAACACCGAATATTTTGTTTTTGTTGATTTTGTTTTGAAAAACTTTTTGTAAAAATTGAATAATCCCCCTTGTTCTAAATTTCAAAAACGAATTCTTCAGAATGGAGAACTCACATTTGGCATGCCAATCATGTGAACCACCTCTGACCCCATACAAACATCTGCAAAACATATTTACATTATGTAAATAATGACCTAAAATAAGAAAACTGCATTTTTCATGCATTTTCCATCAATGCTGGGAACTCCAACCATTTACAGCGCCGGACGTCGAAAAATGCTGCAAATGCCTTGGTAAAAACAGCCTATAACACTGGTAACATATTCAAAGTTAAGAGAACACAGGATAAAATCAATCTAGTGACATTTACATAAGTCATGTGGATAAAATTTTGTACACAATCTCACCTACTCAGCAATTTATCGTCGCGGTGGCGTTTAGTCGTTTAATACATTACAGATCTTACCGCCTACATACCAGTATTATCAAAATATAAAATAAACAAATAAATAATATAAAATAAGACAAAGTATTGTAGTGAGTCAATGTATCAGAGATACAGTGTAGGAGAGGACTATAGGCGATAACATCTACAACTTGCCGAATAGGGAAGATTTTTAAGAAATAATAATAATGCTACTTAATTGTAACCGGCATTTCATTCTGAAATTGACCTAAACATTATTGCCAAACGACGTCACACAAAGCAGAAATATAAAAAGAAGCTATGGAAAAAACTTACTAACACTTCGGATTGGGCTCTCGTCATTTGCGTAAACTACAGATACCTTGACATTTTGAGCCCATTTGTTTTTATATATCAAAAAAAAAAAAAAAGTTTTATCCGCCAATTAACATGCTCACTTGTGTGTAATATTTTTTATTTAAGTTGGCAGTCTTGCACAACTAACATGCAAACATCTGTGCTTTGACGTAACGTGTTGGAGGCTCACTATTATAAAAACAAAGTGAGATTTTTTCATATTTATTAATTAACTCTTATTTAACAAGTGTTTGAACAGATGCGTGTACCAACTGCTGTTTTAACTGCGCGTGGGCGTGCTCCACAAAAGGAAAACGAAGTTCCGTTTCAAGAAATATTGCCGCTGCGTCTAAAAAACACTGTGAGCGGAAAGGCAGACTCTGGTTCGGATGTAGCCTGTCTACAAGAAATGGGTGTACTGTTTGCCTGCCTTAAGGACAATGAATTTGTGGAGAAGTACTGCAATAAGGAAATTAATCAATTTCAGCGTTGCTACAAATTCTACATGGATCGCAAATTCGAGGCCAAGAAGACTGAGAGCAAAGGCATCGTAACACCCGGCAACAATCTCAACTATAAGCAGCTAAACAAATACATGAGAAGATTTCCCAATCCGCAGTAATAAAGTTTTTGTTCTTTAACTCGCATGTATTGTATTTTGAAATTCTAATATAAACAATTGATACTTATATATATATACATATGTTTATTTAAAACTATAATAATATAATAGTATTACTTATCACTTTATTCAGTAGACTACATCTGCATCACCCAATCCACCAGAAGATTGACTGGCTGGTGACGGCTGGCTGAGCACAAAACTGGAAACAACAGCTCGTGGGTTGTGTGTATCGGCAAATCGTTGCTGCATTTCACGCTCTAACATAGCAATACGTTCACTCTTCGCATTCAATTCGCTGGCTAGTTTTCGAAGTCTTTCATTGAGCAACGCATGTTCATCAGCAAGCGGACTTAGTCCAATGCCAGACAAATAGCGCTTGTGATACTGGTGATGCTGTGGCGTCGACGGTAGTGTTTTATCTGACGTGCGTATGGCCAGATTTATGTGCTGTGGGTAGACTCCGCGCTCCCAACTGTTTACAAGGTTTGATAGACTATGATTGACTTCGAATACACGTGCCCGCTGATAGTTCAGACGCTCCTGTTGCACCTCGGAATATTGATCCTTTTAAAGAAAAGGAAAACCAAATATGTTACACAGATACATGAATGTAACGTAAGCAACACTTACAAAATTTGTACCCAAACGTCCAAAATACTTAATTTTCTCTTGCACATTCAACACCTTTTGCATATACCAGTCTCGCGCTTTCTCCACACCATTTAATCCGAGCAGCAACAACTCTCGTTCTTCCTCATACTGTTTCAACCGCTTCAACATATTGTAGTCGATGCCATTTTGCAGCGTGTGCCTACGTGGTTCGCGTCGTTTACTTATACTCTTTTTCGCCGATGCTACACCAGAGGCGGCGCTGTCTGTTGTGGAGGATGAACCACCATCGGCTGATCCGCGGTAATCGAGTTGCACATTTCGTTTGTCTTTGCCATCTACTTCGCTGACTAATAAATTCATTTGCCAGTTCTGCAAGGCATTGCGTATTTCGGCTTTATCTAGACTGCTCCTCCCGCTGGTATTGGATTGATTTGGCGCCAAAAGCAAGCCTCTGGCGTTTACTGACGCTGATGCACGTGGTGGTTTTGGTGGTGGTGGCGGAGAATTATAAACGGAATTCACTAATGTGTGTGTGGCAAAATCTGTATCAATTTCCGAGTCTGGACTCAATTGTGGCATACTAATGGCACGGTGCGCTCTGCTCATCGTTGTCGTATGTGCTTGTGGACGTACCGCGACAGTTGGCGCATATGTCAACGGATGCTCAATATCAAGCATTGGCGCCGAGGGTGGCCGCATTTGTGGTTTTTGTGGGGATTTTATTGTGGTTGTTGGTGCAGCAGCGACACTTTCGTCAGGTTTTTGATTGCGCAGAAGACAAAGTTTTAAACCCGCGCAAAATCTTTCAAAAGAGAGCAATCCACTTGGCGGTGTTACCTTGCGCAGTGATTCGATGACGCCACGTGGTCCTTTAGAACCATCGTCCCAGCCCTTTTCGATATCTAAGAGTTTTACATAACCGCTTTGTCGATCGTCTAAAATATCGAAGAGTTTTTTCATGGATAGAACAAATTGTTTGGGCAGAGCATCCAATGCACTTGGCATATGTGGGTTGTTATAAGGATTTGAACTGTTGTTACTGCAAAGGCCGTTCATGTTGTTGCTGTTGTTGTTGTAACAGTGTTTGCTTGAGACAGTTAAATCATTGGAGGCATTCGGGTGCTGCATGCTTTACTAAAAGAGTAGAAGAACGATGTATACAAGTATTAAATGCTAATGCTCATCTTCAGATGTTTTACAGTTATAGAATAGAATCAATATAAATAGTAATAAAAAGTAATATTAATAAAAATAGGTGCATGTATAAGGAGTGATCAAATAAGAACGAAAAAAAAATTTTTGATTCTTGCTTCATTCTGAAGCTACAATAATGCCATTATGTATAGAATAGGACCTCATTCAAATGACCGTCTCGTGGTGCATTCGTTGGGACTCTCTGGCTATGTTCAAGTATCAGTATCGGCGAACCGACATGTCATGGACTTCTTCGACACTGGACGCTACGGCGGCTATGCTTTTCTCACTTCGAACAATTCTCTTTGGTTGATGGCCTAATGTCCAAAAAGAGTGTATTCACGCTCTAACTTCTCCACGGTGTGGCGATGATGGTGACCACGTTCAAATTCAAATGGCGAACAGTTACAACTGACCGGGACTTTCTATATTTTTTAATTATTTTCAAACGTGCTGGAAACGCGAAACGAAACATGATGAAATATCAATCTATATAATGTTTTGGTACTTGGATGTCATGAATATCTCTGACAGTTACTGAGATATCGCTATTGGAATACGTACCAAAGCTATTTTTAGATACCGCCGCTTAGTCTCACTGTTAATCTTCAACTATGTCAAATTCTGAAAACTACTCCGCACTCTAATGTGGCACAACGATTGTTTTGGCTTTGTTTAGCGCCTTCCCACGCAGTAGCTAATTAATTATTTATGCAGAAGTAACAAAAGAATCTTGAATAATTTCCATAATACCAAAATTTGTGACACAAATTCCAGCAATAAAATTCACACGTTGCAAACGAATTTAATGCGTTTTATTTGAAATATATTTTACTTATTGCTTCGAAAACCTAATAATGTAAACTAATAAATATTTTTTTACCATCAACAGACTCCAGCAGTTTAATTCAATAATATTATCTATGGGAAGAGCCGCGCGAAAGGTAAAGAAGCTATGTGTGTAAAGGAGACGAAGAAAAAACTAAAGACACAAACCTGATTTTGCCGAAGGCTGCTTAAACAAGATACCTTTATATACCCTGCACACATGCATTTGTGAAAGGGAGTATTGTTTTAGTAGAGCTTTTCAAATGTGTGTGTCACTTGATGGGTCAAAACAATTCAACTTCAAGTTAGATTTGTCTGTCCAAAGCCTTTTTATCGAAACGCCAAGAAAAATATATCATATGTCTTTTCGCTTCTAGGGCCTCACGGTTTTAAGTCAGATCTGGATCTTTAATTACTTTTGACAAAGTATGGGTATGTGCAGACGAGGTTGTCTTTAACTTTTAACTACCAGAATACGCATCATTCCCAAAACATTTCGTTAGTTTTACTGTATCCAAAAATAAACTGAGGGTAAATATACATACATATGTGCTGAGTATCATATAGTCAGTTTGACTAAATCATTCTTACTTATGTATTTTTTTTTTCTTTCTCTCCTTCAGTTTGGCGGCTTTTTATTGTTGGTTAAACTCGCGGAAAATTGTGTAATCGAATTTGAAATATATTTCTTATTTGATTGATATATTTTTTTAATTTCAGTTGAATAAAAATCACTTATTTCTCACAAACACAAGTTCGTTTTCCCAATCCAACATCAAAGAGTATCATTGCTCAATTGGAATGCTGCACCAGAGGTAAATTAATCTATTTTTAAAATATATTGCAAAGCGTCGCGCCATTGCTTTGCAAACTGAAAACGGAGAGCGAAGATACAATATCGCCCGAGTAGCATTTGGCAAGGTAAGAATCTAGTTTTAAGGCCGTCTGCATGACTCTCTCTGTCTGTTCAACTGTATTCCTGGTTTTGTTTTGCTAAGTCATCCAATGGTTCAGCGGTGCTTTCAGGCGCTCCAAGAGAGTGCGTTCCGCAAAATTTAATGGAAGACTTCGTTACTCGATTTTACTTATGCTCAGCATCAAATCAATTGCACAACAGCACGCGACACAGCGGTATATCTAATGCAACGGAGCAAATGATACTGAATGGTATCGAGCAAGTTGTTGAAACTTGGAACGTGAGTGCGAAGTAGCGGCGACGCAACTACGATGACGACGACAGCTTATGGAGTGTGTAAGTTTATATTTTTTCGTACTGAATATTATTGGTGACTGAGTATGCGCGTGCATGACAATACATTACACTAGGGAACAAAAAATTACCATGGCTAAGACTTCTTTGACCGATAAATTGACGATCTCCGAATTCAAATTCGGCAACGGATTGTTTATAGCACAGTTGTCGCTGTATCGCTGATTGGATTTTCAAATATGTATGTATGCAATATTTTGTTGATGCTTCTCATCCTAATGTCCAAGGATGCACCAATCTCACGATATGTAACAAGACGATCGATCTTGTACTACTAGCTCACTCACGTTTTAGATACAATAATCGAGTTCGAACGACATTCACGAATTTCGTCCTTGGCTAAGCCCCTCTGCGATTCAGCTCAAAGTAACACTGATATACACAGGACCTTGATGGTGCATCAACATATAAAGAATTTCTATTTCGAAGGCCGAACATTCTCAGTACGTTTATGCTACAAAAGTCACAAACTGAAACACTCTCCCAACTGATGCTCGCCAACATGTTGGCAAGTCCGTTTGTTGCTTATTTCTATGGCGTCACTAATTTTGATTTTTTTGTTGTAATTTTTTAACAAATTGTGAGAACTGTGAGAGGGAGAACGCGCTCGGGCAATCTTTGTGCTTGGCCGAGGGCGTTATCTGACAGACAGACGACAAAAATTAATAAACGATATACCAAAATAACAACAATAACAGAAAATAACGTAAATACATCCACGAACAAATTTAATTTGACATAAAAACAACAACAAAACTGAAGTTGATCACGAAAGCAACAACAACCAAATTACATTACCAAGCATTTAATTTTACATATAACGGGTGATACATTTAGAGGTCTTTTTTATATTTTAAATAAAACACTTAAAATATAATTGTATGTTGGAATCTTTATTATGGCCCGAAAGAACAATCTCAGATTTACTTTTTAAAGATAATTTCATTTAAATGTTTGCCGAGACTACGCTGTAGGAGGTCCATTTGGAAGGTCCAATTTTTGATCACTCTTTCCAGCATTGCTACCGGTATCTCGCATTATTACACGATTAATGCTGGCATCCAAGTCTTGCATCGTAGCTGGCTAATCGACGAAGACTTTTGACTGATATCTTTATAAAGCCAATAGGCGCGCTGTGTGTGCCGTAGCAACGTCTTGATGAAACCAAATGTCGCCGACAGCACGTGCTTACGGTAGCGTAATTTTTAAAGAAATTCGGAACTATGAATCCACCAGCCCATAAGCCACACCAAACAGTGCATTTTTGTGGATGTAACGGTAGTTCGAGAATCTCTTCGGGTTGCTCATCAGCCCAAATGCGACAATTTTGTTTATTGATGTATCCATTGAGCCAGATATGTCCCAATGAACTGTTCATTGAATTGTTGTAGAGCCCATTGACTGAAATTAAAGCGTAAATTCAAGCCTGGTGGCTTCTATTCTTGAACGAGTTCGATTTTGTAAACCTTTAAACCTTGATACTGGCGTAAAATTGGTTAAGTTGTTCCATACAAGAGGCGTAGGTGTTGCGCACGGCGTCGAATTGATTGGTCATGGTCTTCAGCCACACTCTCTGCTACAGCCGGATTATTCTCCTCACTACGGGCTGGATGTGGACTATTCGGTCGCGAATCATCCAATAATGTACACTGAGACTCAAATTTGTGGATGGTATTGGCAGTAGTATGCTCGGAAGGGCGATGATTGTACACTATATATTCCTCGAAGTGCACGGAAAACATTTTCCACACAACGCTGAGGCTTTCCATGATGAATTGTCAAAGAGTACTGAAAAAATGAGATGAAAGTATGACACCAGTCATGCGTGAACTGTGAAAAAAAAAATAATCACCCGTTATAATCAGGATAGGCTACCCCGTTTGTCAATGAGCGCTCGTGAGAAACAGGTAGGGAGGTTTATGCGTTACAGATATAAAGAAACGAGAACAACAACGTAAACGAATTGAAAGAAACAAAATAATTTTTATAATTAAAGCAGCAAAATGTTTCAGCGGCCCTTTATCAATTCACCTGCCAATTGAAAAACAATTGAAATGCACAGAGATAATTTGTATCCTTTAGTCTGGAAAGCCTGAAAATGAGATGGCCCAGCAGTTGGTTGACGGTACTTTCGAAAATATTGGACAGAATATTTCTTTGGAGAGTGCTTCCACAACTTGATCGAGGCCTTCTTCCCGACCGCCAGTTTGGGGTTCAATGCAGTTATGATACTGCGGAACAGGTGCACAGAATTGTAAAGGAGATAATCGGAGACTTCGAAGATAAAAAATATTTCGCTGCAGCATTTCTTGATGTCAAACAAGAAACAACGTCTCCAGACTTCCATACGCAGATGTCTTATGTGATTTAAAATTCCAAAGTACATTCCATACTTACTTGTTTTGACTGCTTTATTCTTCAGAATAAAACATAATTGAATGCAAACCCTATCTCCCATATTATTGATTTAGTATGGAAAACTTTTTCATTACAATCTAGCTTGAAACTTGATGTTGTTGTCTCTAATGGGCGAAAGCATTAGTTGTGAGCTAACCACCTATAAAATGGAATGAAGGCGTGTGAAGAGTGTAGCAGTTTTCGTTCTACCGAACTTAACGTGTTTTGTTGTTTCAAAATATTGCGCAGAGATGTCTTACATCGACATAAAAGGTCAAATAATGTCGATAAAGCAGATTTCAGCCGATAACAAAGAACCACGCGTCTAAATGGAAAACCTGTAATAATATTTTCGAGCATCTCGAGTATAGCATTCTAATGTTTAGTTTGTTCTCTAAAATAAAATATTTATTAACCGTTTTCAAAAAGTCAGTCAGAGATGTAGTATACATATATGGTTCACTCGGTAAATACTTAAACTAACAAATAATATCGCATTAATACAAGTATATTGAAATACGAATTTTAAACTCTTTGAAATCCAAGTTAGAATCTTATACATACATGTACATGCATACATGTGTATTGAATGATGTACTATTGGATTTCAAGAATGCAAATTTCGATCTGTTTTATCTTAAATTTATAGGCTTAATTATCTAAATTATTGTGTAGTAGGGGCTTTAGATAGAGGCTAGACCATTTTTATCTTTTTGTCATGTTAATGCGTCTTACAATTGGATTCTCGAAATTTTTTACAAATCGGCTACCGACTTTCTGCGCACATATTTGGCAAAATAGTCCGGACGCCAACATTTGCACGATCCGGGTATCAAAAACCAATCGTAGTATAGGCGCACCTGAAAGCAACCA
This sequence comes from Leucophenga montana, assembly GCA_035044765.1. Classification (NCBI taxonomy): domain Eukaryota; kingdom Metazoa; phylum Arthropoda; class Insecta; order Diptera; family Drosophilidae; genus Leucophenga; species Leucophenga montana. Next base: position 179,995 of record JAWNNQ010001784.1, on the reverse strand, counting down.
ATCTCGTCATGGCCATCACAGTGTGAATCTGTTGCATTTGGAGCACCATTGCCGTGTGTTGTACCATCAGAAGCGGTAGCAACACCGGCGCGTTTTTGCAAATATTGCTGATAGGCCTGGAAGTCCTGGACCGAGGGCGCTTGTGTGGTTGTCGATGTAGTAGGCACAGTATCCTCGGCATTTGGATAGAAAATTTCAGCGACAAGCAGACTGACCCAGCGTGGTGAAGATAGACAGCCGCCATCTAAATAGTGACAACGTGCTTGAATGCAGCGTGTAACCTCAACAGTTTGTGTAAAGTATCCCTCGTAGGGAATTTGTACAACATAGCGCCAGGCGCCTTGATAGTTTTTAGCGAAAACTGGTGTGGCGTATTCCACTTTGGCAGGACATGGCGTGGGCGGACCTTCATAACGTATGGGACCTATCTCTTCGCGACGTTCAGCAGCTGGTACCGCTGCTGCATTAGCTGCAGCTCCAGCGGGTTCACCCTGTATGGCGCGATAAAGTGTGCAGAAACTATTGGATAGATAATATGTCACAATATGAATATGTAATAGAAATGAATTTCTAAATGGATTATGTAGTTTACTTACACGCCGCCACCGTCACAGAATTTGCGCGGCTTACGCTCTTCCGCAGCGCGTCGTTGCTCACTTTCTTCTTCGTCTAGCGCTGGATCAAAATAACTGAAATCATGTGCCTCCTTTCCTGGTCGTGGCTTGGTGACAACACTACGCTTAGTGCGAGTTGTTGCATAATGACGGTCGATATTGTTGCCATCCAGCTGCTCAACTGGTTCATCGCGTATAATCTGTGTTACCTTGGGCAGTGTGTCGTCGGCCTTAAGCACTGGCAGCGTTTTCGAAAGAAACTTCAGTGTTTGATTGCGTATTAATTCACTGTTGTATTGTATAGAAACTATTTAGAGATTTATCGTTGAAAGTAGTAAAACAATTCAAACTTACAAAGGATAGGGTTCACCTAGCACATTCTGGCCCAGCGGATTCTTTGGTATTTGTCCCTTGTTCAAGTCGCCACAAATGTTGTGTACAGACACGGCGGATTTCTTGCCACCTGCTATATTCTTGCACTCCGCATTGATAAAGGTATAAGGCGGTGGTCGCACCTTGGGCGGTACGGCATTTGGTGACTCAACGAAGGCATAATAGCCCTCCGGTGGTTCCTCGCCGTAATCAGTTTGGGTTTGTGCAGACACCAGTGTTAGAAGGGAGAGCAAAAAGAAGCTAAGTATTTTCTGTGTAGTATGAAAGTACATTAAATACAATTAATAGTTACATGATTATATATTAAAAGGATTTTTGAATTAATCGAATATCCATATAAATAATTAAAAACAAGAAAATAGTTTCTAGTAAGCTGAGCATCTACATACTTAAAAAGTTAAATGATGTTCCTGAAATGAACTCAATTGCAAAATCTGATCTGAAAGTAGCAACACGTACAGTAAATTTATTTCATTGACACCCTTTATTATTACGTTTGGTTCGGAGAAGTCATTGGCCGCCGGTCGCACAAAGTGTGACTTTTGTCATGGTCTCGCATACAATTGACCCATTGTATAAGTCATAGTCTTTACGCATATGTATATGTAGGTAAGTAAGTATTATATATAATGTCCAATCAATTATGAATGGCGAAAGTTGACGAATTCGAGATGTGAAAATAAGCACAGTCTTCTGCATCTTGAGCTTATTTAACATTAACAACAACGGCTTCATTTATTTATCTAGCGTTTTATGCTTTCTTCTAAACTTTAAATGATAATGTTATTGTTGATTCTTAAACGCAGACTTTCGAACCGAACAATTTTTTTTTTCTTTTTATAATAAAAATTAAACTTTCGCTCTTCCTCGAAAACAACAATTAAATCTAATTATGTTTTCGGAGTAGCTTTATTTCTTCTGGAATTTGACAATGAAATGAAAAGTGTTGCCTGTGGATTCTAAGTAAAATAATTGGTGGGTGACGTTCGAATTTTTCTTTATACGTACTTTCGTTCTTTAATTCTACAATAACAATGTTTAAAGTAAGAGTCCGTATAGCTTTCTATTTTTTTTTTCTCTACTTCAGTAGTCATCTCTTTTAATTATGTGAAGAAGTGCCACCAGCTGCTCGAGTTCATTAGCGGATACCCCTTCAGATGCGGGTGTGCGCTTGAGCGTGTTAAGAGCGGAGTCAAAAGCAAAGACTACAGAGTCATTTATTTGCTTTCTTGACATGATTCGTTCTGCTCTTTACCACACTGGTCTGGCTGGCACTTTGCATTCCGAAAACAAAACCGAACGAAATTGGGTCAACGTAAGGTATGTTGTTCTTGTTTTACTTGTTTGCTTTCAATTTTGTTTTTGGTTTATATTATACCCTCTACACAATGTAAAAAGAGTAATATAAATTTAATGGAAAGTTTGTAATGCAGCAAAGGAGATGTTAAAGTTTTTTAGTGTTGAATACAAGATTTTGTCAGTGGTCCAGTATAGGGTCTTAATACTATTTTTTTTTTTTTTTAAATTATTTACACATAGTGTGAAATACAATAACATTATTAATCATATTCTTGATCAGATCAGCTTGTCGAGACAAGTCGTTGTAGCCACATTCATCTGTCTGGTGGTTATTGCTCATTTTCTTAACAGTTTGTGAGATATCCAGCTGAAACCTGGTACATAGTTTTTGTTTTTTTTTTTTTTTGTTTGCAGTCAAATAATTTATGCATATGGACATACCCCACCAACTTTGTTGGGATACCCCCATACAGACCACAAACCCACTTTTACAGTTTTGTATGTATAACTTTAATATTACAGGCAATATCAACGTGAAATGCTGGGATACTTTCGCCTTTTTTCCTTTTTCATAAGGCGAATCACTTTATTATGGTTAATATTAACTTGGAATTGGATATGTTGATTTATTATGTATGGATTTTAATGGGCGCAGCCCGTCTTTATACTATACTTTAAAGTCTTCATACAAATCTTCCGGCTACTTAAAAATTTTATTGAAAATGGTTTTATTATCAATATATATCTTTCGCTTCAAAATTTCCAAATTTCATTAAAAAAATTTAGTTTTACTAATGAAATTTGGTGATTTTGAGGCGAAATAGATTTCTGTGTCATTTCCGTTTGACTGTGTTTTCGAGTGGAGGGTATTAATGTTTTCGTTTAACCAAAGTTAATGTTTTTTCTTGTTCTTCATTTAATTGAATAGAATAATATATTTATTTAATATATATACGTAATTTTAAAGAACTAATTTCTTTGGTTTTTAGCTAATTAATTTATAACTTCATCAGTTATTATACAAAAGTTACTATTTCTAGGATCATGAGCATATCAATGCTCTTGTTTATTATATAGACATTGACGCAGAGTGTTGAAAAATCGTATAAAACTATAAATGAATTAAAATATTGCGAAAATTTATTTTTCATTTTTAAATATTTGTAATAAGTAAATACTATACTCTACTACAATAAATGAAAAGAAAACCAACTGTTTCCGCCCAAGTGCAAAAAGCTATCTACGCCACCGTATAGATAAATCAATAAATTGAAATCAATACTCCATTATTACTAAATTTGCATTTAAAAGAGCAAAACAATAATACGCGAATGTGAAAATTCAACAAGCTAAAACATTTTTAGGGAAAATCTATAATAAATTATGGAGCAGTAGTCTTATTGAAATAAATTTTCAACGGTATATCCATATCCAATTTCGCTTGGTCGTTTTCTCAAGCCTTTAAATTTTCTTCTCAGCAGCATATTAAATCAATTCTTGAACAGCTTTGTGCAATGTATTATTATATATGAAAATTTTAATTTTAATTTGTTTTTTGTATATGTCTTCACAACAAATTGACAGAATTTTCACACATTAAATAAACGCACTTTATATTACAAAATTTAAGACAAACTACATAAAACAATTTACACTAGGTGTAAGAGGTACAAGAATGTTTCCAATGTTTAATTTTTAAATCAATAGTAAGACGTATTGAAAAACTATTGAAATTACAATACACACAACAAACAAAGATTTTATACAAATTAATATATATTGGAAAGGTATAATTGCTTCAGTGTGGTTGAAAATTTCATGGTTAAAAACAAAAAAATGTTTTTTAGGTTAGTGAGTTTGACCGAATTCTTATATACGAGTATATGAATGTTTCTTTTTCTGCTACTCTATGTGGACATTTACATTTTTGGTCATTAATTAATTACATATTTTCATATATTAATATTTAATTTTAGCACCTTCTTTAAAGAGGAATGAAACTATTAAAGACACAAAGTATGTATTTCATAAGAAAAATAATAAAATTTACATAAGTTGCTGTTTGAAAAGATTATTAATTTTTGCACTATTCAAGTCCAACTAAAAGTCTAAAGCTGCAGAAGCAGGGAACGCCGTTAAAATAATCTATGCGCAGTATTGTTCTAGATACTTTTTAGTTAACGGGAAAGTTGTTGCCTCGTCTGGCTCCCAATTGCCTTATGCTAGCGTATAGGAGAAGATAGAGCGAAGCGAAAACTCAATGCTTCGTTAGTTTAATTCATTAGCATGTTAAGAACAGCACCGACAAGAACATGTTCTATCTTTCTAAACATGTATGTATAAGTATAACTGTACATTACAATTAAGTGTTAGCTGTGAATAAAATATATTTCAACTGAGCTGAAGCAAGAAAAAAAAAATAAAACATAAAACAAAAAAAAACAACTCATAATCCAAAAATGAAGTCTGAAAAACTAAAGACTTAAGTCACAAACTTGCTGCACTTGCTATGCTGCATACTTGCATGCCTCATTTGCGTAAATAAAATGCCAGTTAAATAAATATTTAACACAATTCTTGGCCTCTCAGGCAGCCATGTCAGCAACGCTTTATAAATCATTTTAACACACTTTGCATGCTCTAGCTGTGTCATCTAATCTAGTCGTTGTTGTCGTTGTCTTTGTTGATGACTTGTTTTTCCTGTCACTAGAATTTTCCAGCGGAAATTGTTTGCTTTAAAATGTAAAAACAAGTAACACAGCTTTACATCGTTCTAAAGTTGTAAACGTACCACAAGCAAACGGTAATCCATGTTGTACGTTGACTTTTTGCACACACTTTCTTTGTGTAACACTGCACTAAAATATACAATTTTTTTTTTTTTTTTAATAATAATTATTTCATAAATTCTTTGCACCAAATATTGTTTTTCCTTGCATTCAATAGCAGCAGCAAGAATATTTAATGTTTCTTTCCGTGTTAAAACATTTCACGTCAAGTGCAGCAGTTGTACTAAATACTAAGTATGCAAGCAGCAAACGTTGAACCTGCCGCGTAGTCTTGGCTGCTAGGTGAAGTCGATCTTCAGCGCCAGCTTTACTCAAAGAATGTGTGTCGAGAGCAGCAGCAGCAACACAACAGAACGTAGAAAGTCGAAGAAAGCTTTTTTTTTTTTTTGCTTTTCGCTCAAGTTGAGTGAATCTGTGCTGACTTTTTCTTTTGAGTGAATTCTACATGTCGAGCTTACAAATGCATGACAGCACGGAAACCGCCGAAATGTAAGTAGCCGTTAGATACGAAGTATGATAACGGTTCCAGCTGTATTCAACGTATGAACTACATTTATATACCTTGCCTATGTCATCATAACAGATGAAAAAGACACAGATTTTTTGATCATAAATAAAAATTGTATACTACTAAATTGAAATACAAGAAAGAAGCCTGCAGATACCCCTTTTCGTCTGCAAAGCCCTTTAATTAAACCAAAAATTTGTATGGGGGCTATTTTCTATAGTGGGATATTTTGTTAGGATTGGCATTAAATACACCAAAATTGGCGTATCTAATTATTGGCTTAATTATCAACAAAACCATTTTCATACAAAAACTGTTAAGTGCGGGGCAGGTTTGTACCGATGCTACCCCTTATAGTGGCGTTAACACATTTATTTAATACACTTTATCTGAAGAGCGAATAATGGAAATATCCAAACTTATAGTCTCCAAGATCTCGTTGTTCAAACAGACAGATACGGATATATCGACTCAGATTACGGTGCAGATCAAGATTATGTAAATTTCAAAAAGTGTACTTAGCAGCTGAAAGAAGAAAAAACTATTTTTTTTTTTAGTAAACCTAAATGGGGGTAGTAAGATTATAAGTAGACTACCGCTAAAAGTGTGCGTTACGCGCGCCTTGATATTAATGAGAAACGTTCGTCCATAGGAAGACACACTATATACATTGTGATTCTGCCTGTAATAATGAAGTTTTTCATACAACATCTCAAAAGTTGGTGGTGTGTTCGTATGCAAGCTACCCCTAAAAGTAAGGAGATCACACCTGTTGATATATATGTCAAGCGTCTGCCGCTAAAATTGATTTTGCCTGTAATAAAAAAGTGTTTCATATAAAATTCCAAAAGTGGGTGGTGGTTTTATATGATATAAAGTGAGGGGATCACACCCATTGATATATATGTGAAGCGACTGTCCAGCGACTGATATTGGCTATAATAAAAAAGTTTTTCATACAAAAATTCAAAGATGGGCGTGACTTGTCAATATAGATATTATTTTTGACTAAAATAAAAATAAGTCTAGAAGCCGGCTTATAGCTGGATTTCTTAAAAATTTATTAACTAAAATACACAATAACCAAAAGACGGACGGACATAGCTAGATCGAAGAGCTGATCAGCAATAAAATACTTTATGTGGGCTACGATGTATCCTTTAATGCGTTACAAACTTGCACACTAAGTGTAAATGGTATAAAATTGAATTGTCAAAAGAAACGTGAAGAAGTATGAACAAGCTGCTGACGATCTAAAAAATAAAAGAAAATTACACGTTAACATCAGTGGAACGCACGCTTTAATACTCTTCAAATTTGGCTTTTTTTGCTAGACAACGCTGGAGTTTTAAAAAGTACCGTGCCTCAGCCATTTAAAGGTTCAAGCCTCATAAAACTACGCTATTAATCGCATTTAAAGGACTGCCTACTGGGTCAACGGTTAAGATTTTTGAAAAAATAATATGAAATTCGAAATCAGCGTTAAATATATATGTACGAAGCGTTTTTGGTTGAAAATTGCGAAAGAGGCATTTCAAAAATTATTTTACACGTTTATGCCATTTTATATAACTTCCATATTATGCACGTATTGTATAGGCATGTATATAAATTTCATACATAGTTTATTCAACATCGTTTCTCAGCTTACACAATATACATAGAATACATCATTCTCAACAATTTCACATAGGTATATTGTAGGTATTTAATTACATGTATATATAATAATTTTTATTTTCACGTACATTTTAAGTTTGCTTCTTAGCAAGTTTATTTCAATTTGATTAACAAAGAGATTTGAGAGTCTTTAAACATTTGCTTTTGGTTTGTTTGGTTTCATAGTTATGCTTTCGCTTACAGATCATTGCATTTTTAAAATTATAAGTTGAAAATATCGCTTAGTTATACATACATAAAAAATGTTTAGTACCGATTACGCCAAGTATCTTGAGAACTGAATATTATAACATATATCATATCAATATAAGATAAATATGAAACTTGGTTCCATATTTGCACATATATGTACGAGTATATATATCTAAATATATATATGTATATCTTAAATCAAAATAAACAAAATAATAATTGTACTTTACTCGTTCGTTTGTTAGCGTAAATACTTATGCAGAAATTTAAACAAATAATAACAAATGTAACCTGTAAAACAAAATATAAATACATTCAAAATCGTTTCTATGCCTTTTATCTTTATCGTGTACACTATGATTTATATTTTCTTTTCAGTTAATTGAACTTTATATATGCAAAAAGTGTTTCAGTATAAATTTAATTTCATATACAAAGTAATAAATATTTATTAATGATACCTATCGTTACTATTTTTTACTTATGTTTTTTTTTTTCTAATGTCTCAACAATGAACATTCAGTTTAATAGTTAAAATACTTTAGTAATAAATAACTTAATACAGATTTCTTTTATTTTGACATTTAAATGTGCTTAATACTAATTAGCTTCAACACTTTTAACTTGCAAGTACTGTCATTATATATATGCATATACTATATATCCATGCATATAATGCCATTATATATGTCATTACCGCCATTATATATGTATATATTACTTTCAATTAATTATGTATGTAAATAGACAATCGTATATATCAGTTTCATGTTTATATGTTGCATATTTTCGGTTGTAGGTATATGCATTTTCCCTTTTTTTAAATATATAAAGTAAGTATCCAACTTTTAGCTTAATTTAGAGCACTTAACATAGATTACATAGCTTATATGTATGTATGTATATATAATGTTTATAAACACGAACTTGATGAAATTATCTTTAAAAAAACAAATATATATATATATATATATATATATATATATATATATATATATATATATATATATATATATATATATATATATAAAACACATTTTAAAAATATAAATATGCGGTAACTCGCTACGCGCCGCCCTGTCCTTTTATGAACAATTAAATGTGTGAGCTTTTAGCAGCCGATAGCAGCAAGGCGGTTCTTCAGTTTTTCGGCGAAACAGTAATGAGTTTATGGGGCGTAACTGGCGAGATCTGTGCGGGATATAAACAAATATTTAGAAATTATCATAGATACAAACAAATCTTTCGTTCATTTACTTACCCATAGTGAACGTCCCATATATGAATCACTTTCATCCTCGATCAGACTGCCATGATGGTGATTTTGCTGATCAATAAAAAGCAGCGTATCCTTGCTGCATGTGTTCGCCGAGTTACGCAGCAATGAGGACAACGTTTCGCTGCATTCGCGCAATTTGTAATTGGAGCTCGTTGAAAAGGAATGTCTCAGTTTTAGACTTGTTGTTTGCCGCTGCATCTGCTGTGTTGCATTCTCCACTGCTGAGACGCTTGAACGCGAACCATGCCAATTTTGCTGCTGCTGTTGGTGATGATGATTGTGTAGATAATGCCGCGATAAATCACATGGTGTACCATTCATACTACCCGTATGGCTCTTTAAGCTAGACGATAGCTGCTGTAGCTCCTTATGGGAACCATTCAGGCTGGCAACTATTGTTGCTGCTGTGCCATGGCCATTTAATTTCGATTGCAGCGATGATGCTGCGTTTACAGAGATTATCATCTGCGGCGATGATGATAGCGATGAGGAAGATGACGCTGCGCTGGATGTATTCGAAGCGGAATGCGATTTTATGTCATGTGGCGAAATTTGGCCATTGGACAGCAATGCGTTGTCGCCACAGTGTACCTCCGATATGGACGGATGTGACACTGGCGATAATACTATTGCGGTGGTGGAAATAATTTTTGGTGGTTCATCTATGCTATCATCGCTGTTCTGTTTTTGGGGCTGCGATGGTTTTGATGCTACTTCATGCGTAGCACAATCTTCATCCATAACAAATATGGTATTATCATCTGCGCTGCTATTGATTATATTTTTCTTGTCTGTATGATTAGTTTCTACCGTGCTGTTTGTATCATTTGCTATAACAATATCATCTGTCGTTACATCAGCATCGGCAAAATCAAGTTCCTCGATGTTGACCAGTTCACGTTTGTCCGTATTTGTTTTAATCACAACCGCCTGAGTAAGCGTTTCATTAGCTGGATCGTTTACAGTTTCATCTGTCAGAAAATTTTTTTCTTAATATATGTTATATATAAATAAAAGTAATATACAAGTACTATACCTTGTTCAATTTCACTGCAAACTTTTGGTATTTCAACTGGTTTTGACTGCAATCTCTCCTTCTCTGGTTCTTCTTCTTCTGTATCAGTTGTTGTGCTAATAGGTTTTTGTACTTCCAGTTTAACTTGAGCCTTTTCCTTTTCTTTGATTGGAGGCGGTGCTATGCGCGCAACCCAATGATCACCCGAATTGGAGCTTGAACCCGAACACTCAGCCGTATCGGCAGTACGTCGCTGATAGAACAGCATGTATGCTTCATTATTAATTATTTCCTCTTGAATTGCATCATCCGGTACCTTTGAAACACGTTGATCATCGAATTTGTACCACTGTCGGTCGTATGGATTCTTGCATGCGGCCGTGTAGTGTCCCGTCTCCAAGGTATCGCCCTGATGATAACAAACTGCGTACAGATCATAGCGCGTATCCTTTTGCTCCGTGCGAGAATTTAGTGTGGAAGAGCGCGAATCGCCGCTACGTGTTTTCTTCCACGGGCTAGGACGATAATTTGGCCCGGATGCTGCGCCATCCAAACCTAGTGTATTATTCTTACCATTTATACCGCGCGCCAAATGCGGTGACATATCGAACGCATTCAGTGGAAACTTGACCATAGTAGTCAACTTTGCCGCCTGTTGTCCTTTTTCCTGATGCTGACGGAATCGCTTGAAATGCACCACAAGTATATCTGGCAACGACCAGAGACCCAATGTTTTCACTACGGGCAAATACTGCTGACAGTGCGGACAACGCCAAGCATCCTCAGCACTGAGCGTTTCGGCTTTGGTGTAATGTTCCAGACATTGTTCCAAAGACAGCGACGTTGTGTCGTTGGGTTTGCTGGCACATAAACGTGCAACACTTTCGTGCTCAACTACAGATTCGGCAGCTTTACTGGATATATCTATAAAATGCTCTTCTGGTGCACTCCACTCAAGCAACAATTTTATGTGCGGCGGTCCTGCTTCGGTAGATAAAACCGATAGCGCCATATCAATCATTTCGGTTAACAATGGATGTTCAACTTGCTCCAAATATGTATCAGGATCCGCAGATGGATCTTGTAGGCGTATCTGAAACATATTCGTCAGCGGTGTTGTGTACGAGAAAACTTCCGGCTTTAGTAACGATGACATTTCGCGCAGCATCTTTTTCTGTAGTTCTACATAAGAACAATCGCGTGGTGCTTTCATGCTAAATGGCGCTCCAAAACGTTCATATGTGTATTGCACGAAATTTTCTGCTGTCGACAACGTAACGCCATCAGCCGCACTGCACTTTGTTGTATCTGGTTTTTTCTTCTTTTTGTGCACGTTGGCCACTAATAGCAATAGATCTGTAGCATGCGTTGCTGAAGCTGTGACTTTTGGTATAGGCAAAGCTACTTCTGATGACGCAGCTGCTTTTGCAGTTGGTGTTTTTATATCACTTGCCGTTGCGCTAGTAGCTCGTAAAATGGCGCTCGTTTGTGTTATTTCTGGTACTTCAATGCAATAAATTGTTTCAATGCCTTTGAGCGTCTCAATGGGTTGTGTATCATAGAAAACTCGGGTAAATCCATCACTATTCAGATCTAAAAGTACCATACAATCGATGGCAATGCCGGTATCCAATTGCAACTGTTCACGTAATGCAACTATAGGCGATCCAGCGGGCACCTTTAGACCCATGCGCATCTGACGCGGCTTTTGCTTCATGTACACAACCGTAACAAAAATTGTCCGTTGTGTAAGTTGCGGCAATTGTACCGAGATACAGTGAAACGGATCGAAGGTATTTGACTGTTTCTCGCAACGTGGGCATGTTAACGAAGAACGGAATTGAGCCTGGAATACCGCTTGCACAAAGGAATTATTGCAGCGTATATGATTGGCCAATGTCTCGGCAGCAATCACTTCATCTGGACGGCCATAAGTATTCTGAAAAAAAGAAAAAGAAAAAATAAATAAATAAATAGTAAAATAATTTGTTAGAATTAAATATGTTATTTGAGCAACCAAACTTAAATATTAGCGCGCTATAAAATTGTTAAACACGTTTACGTACGTATGTATGTAGGCGTGTGGCCGGCCATGCGTGCCACGCTACATTGCCAAGTCATATTTTCAATTTAATTATCTTATCGCAAGTCAACGGAAACCCTTGTTTTGTCTACACTAAATTGCAACTAAACTGATAAAATAATTGGTTTGCAAATCTACTTGTATATTATATAAATATAAGGCAATATAAAAATACAAGAGCAAAAAATTACATCTGTAAAATTTTCTTAATAAAAATGCTTATCGAATGCTTCTAAAGCGTAAACAGGTATTGAATAAAGACTAATTACGCATATAATTCAATGACTTTATATAAATTAACGCACATAATTATATATTATAATTATAAATTGCTAATAAATAAGTTGAACTTGACTTGTGAGGTGAAATATGTATTGAGTATGTAAAGTAAATTATTTAGACAGCTATGTACCTTAACGCTCTTATAGCGTCGTTTTGTTGCAGTATTTAGATCCTCGTGTACTTTGTCCAGCAGCCAAAAGAGAAACTCTTGTGCATCGTGCTGCGTTGAGCTGCGATACTGAGAGCCATAGCGTTCCACAACCGCCTGCAAGATAATACAAAATGAATTTAATTGGGCTATGTACATTATTATTATGTATGGCTTTTTAACTATTATTTTTAATTTAAAACACATACGAGGCTATACGCGATGAGCCTCTGATAGAAATTGTGGAAAATGTCGTTAGTTTAACTTAATTTTTAAAAATCCTTCCGCAGGTAGTCCAATGAAGTTCAGCCCTTATAATTCACAATAAATAAAAAAAAAAAATCTTCTGGATGCCACAATCCACAAACATCAGTAGTAACAGCTTTTTAATATCACTCTGTTCAATTTTTGGTATACAAATTTGTGACAAAGTGTTACCATGGGAAAGGGGGTTCAAAATTTCCAAAAAAAAAAAAAAAAAAAATTGAGTTACGTAGTACTTGAACAGCTCTTTATCGAAAATGAACTTTAATTGAATTTTGCCAAACGTATATATATATTTTAAATAATACAATATGTATTTACATACCTTAAAGCCCGTGCTGTGATCGCTCTCGTTCTTGCATGTCCACAATGCTTTTAGCACATTTGCTAATTGCTCGGTTAATTCGCCTTTGGTACCGAATTTGCGTGAGTTTATCTTATTACGTCGCTTTAAATCGACCTGTAAGAAAACATTAAATATTATATAACTTTCGACAACAACAAAAACTACATACATATATAATTGCAGTATTCCACTAACCTTGTATTGATCCAAAACAAAATATTCGGCCAGAATGTCCGTGTGACTCAAACATTGTAAGACCGCATTCATGAAACAAGTGTTACCATGATTCTTAAGCCCCATTACACCAGGTGTTTGATCGGCTGGCCACTGATAACCGCCAATTGGTGGCACACGTTCTACTGCAGTAGCCGCTGCTGATGTTGTTATATTCAGTTTATTAGCCTGAAATTGAACAGCAAATCTATTAAAAAAAAAAAGTAGAAATAACAAAAAAACGTGATTGTATTATGAATAAGAAAATCTAACAAACTGCAAGCAAACAAGTTGCTAGCGGTTCATTGGCCAGTTGGATTCAAATCAAACCAGTATGTACAAAGCGTATTGAGAATACTTAAAAACGATATTTGCTGCTTAACGGAGTTCAAAAATAAATTGTTTAGCGGTTTCAATAATTGAACTCAATGATGAATGAAAAATATTTTTACAGGAACTAAAAAAACAACAAATTTAGCGTCTTTAAATTTAAATTAAACAAAATTATTAAACTATAATGCGCAATCAATCGATGGCCTTAACATAGAACTAAACTTTATATAGGGTGTTTTCTTTTAGTGGTTTCATTTTCCGTAACAGATTAAAGTGTCTTAAATTATTGGCTAGATCTGGCAATGGTTTTGTAATTTGTGTTGTTTGATTTACCATTTTATCATGAATAGACTAATGCCAGAACTCTTGCAAATTGTGTAAATTTATATCGAAAATCGTGGTTCACTTCAGGAATGTTACCGTGCGCTACGTCCATTTTACGGTCGACATAATCGTCCATCTGAGCGACCATCGTTTAACCATGGATAGTTTTCACACCACATACACTCTAAATGATAATACGGAACCGCAAAGACGCCGTACAATGCACTAAACAATAAATAAACAATTTCTGCTGTAGAGCGTACTACTGAGAAGGACCCAAACGAGTCGATCCATCGTATTCGCCATACGCTCGGGTCAACTGGAAGTCAACCCACTATTTTACCACCGAAATATTATGTTCAGTGATGAAGCTCATTTTTGCCTAAATGGACATGTCAATAGCAAAATAGTCGCATTTGGAGTGAAGAAAATCCACAAAAAAAAAAAAAAAATATCTATTTGGTGCGCTTTATGGGCTGGTGGAAACATTGGTACTTAGTTCTTTAAAAATGACACTGGCGGGAACGTTACCGTCAACGCCGAGCGCTATAGAGCCATGCTTAGCGATTATTTCGTCATTTAATTGAATGGGATATTTTTTGAAGAAATGTTTTTCAAAGGACGGCGCCTCATGCCAACAGCTCATCAAATAATCGATATACTGAAGGAAACATTTGGCGGACAAGCTATTTCTCAAAATGGACCAGTTAATAGCCACGTGCGATTGAACGCCTTTGAATTATTTTCTCTGAAGTTATGTGAAGTCATTGGTTTACGCAAACAAACCAGCCACTTTGACAACAATGTGCAAACCATTGCCTAGATGCGGCCCCCATTTCCTGAAAAAGTGGTGGAAAATTGAAGTTCCAGAATGAGTCACATCCGAGTCAGCCCGAATAATACACATGCCCAAAATCATATTTAAACATTAACGTCATAAAATTATCTTGCTAATAAAGCCAATTTTCGGGTTGAAATTATGGAAACTCAGTACTTTAATTCAATTCAATTTCAACACCTCTTAAATAAACACTACATATGTATCTATTGTATATTAGATATTTATGTGTAAGAAATTGTTATTACAGCTTATTGCACATTTAAAGGAAGCGAAGGCTCACAATAATATGTATTGAAGGCATAAATGTTGCAAGGGAAATGCATAAAAAAGGAGAAACAAAGGAGCAATAATTCGGAGGAAAATAACGAAAAAGAAAAACGAAAATATTCAATCAATAATTTTAAAAGACTCTTAAATCAATAGCTAAAGAAAAGTCTCATAGTAATACAAATAGTGGTAGGTGAGGAGCAACAGGGTGAGGCAAACATATGCGTGTAGTATATATTGTAGATAAGCAGCAACAAACGACCACTCATTTATTTAGCCAATGTACTCGTACAAAGAGAACAACTAAATACATATATAGAAAGCTGATTTGAAAAGTACAGTGAAATCTTCATAGGCGTATACTAGTGATGAGCGACATTTAACTACCAGGGACTTTTTCACAGCGACTGAAAAATCACTGGTATGCAGATGGTACTCATTATTGTAAATATCAGTTAATAAATAGTAGGTGCTTCTTACTACTGTTACAGTCATTTACTGCAAAAAGTAGCACCATGTCTCGGTACTATATTACAATGCGTTTAGTGTTCATAGCACAAAAAGCAGCAAGTAGCAACTTAATAGTAAAGGGTGTCTCAAAAGAAAGTTCACGTTTAAAACATTGATAAAAAAATGTCACCTTTCCTGGAGATCAATTTGCCAGGAAAAATTTCATGAACTCGTGGTAGAGACCTGTTGTACGTGTGTGAAGTTCTAAAAATGCGGAACAATGATGATCTATGCACGTTTAAAGGCACAGCACGCGAAAGGTCCGGGTTGTCACGACAGACTGAGTAACACTGTCTACGTTTTCGAACGTTCTCGAAGACCTTGGACGCCCGGATTTTGATTTTTCCAGCGTTGAACCGGTCTCTTCAAACTTCTCGACCCATTTTCCAATGAGTCGAGGGCTAGGTGCATTATTTAAATGACGAACATGTCGAATACTGCAGAATTTTCTACGAGCTACAGTCGCTGAATTGCCGTTTTTGTAAAATCACGTACGCACAACGCACGGTCCGCATCCGAGAAACGCTCCATAGCGATTAAATTCCCAAAAGCAATGCTACCATGTGACATACCCCACGCCCCTCGGAATAGTTGCGTTCACGCAATCAGCAAATCAAATGTGGACTTTCTTTTGAGACACCGTGTATTACTGATATTTAAAAATGAATTTAGTATAATCGGTTGAACGATGACATGACCACCGGCGATAAGCGTAATTATGCAAATTATGCAAAATAGACTTGCCGAATAACATCTAATTGCTTTTCTCAGGGAATGATATAAGAATAATCTACATCTTTGTTATCTATAATAATATACATCTTGTTACTTTAGGTCAACAAGGACGTATTTTATATTCTGAGACTTTTGTTGAGTTTTGTTTTTAAAATTAGACATTTATACTTATTTCAAGAACTTTACTCTTATTCTAATAAATTCTGAGCGAATTGTACTTAAAATTTTAATTACGCTTTCGGTCAAAGTCGAAAATTTAGAATACATTTCTTTCTGTTTTCAACCCTTTTGGGTGGCTTCTTCATCGTCAGAAGATGCATTTTTCCTAAAGGTAGTCCAACAATCGGTTACAAGTGTCAATAATTTGTTGGTGGTCAATTAACTTGTGCGGAAAAAAATCATGCACACACCTTTCGGTAGCCCAAATGCTTGGTCAAAATTCGATAAATTGATATTTTGGAAATGCACAATTCCAATGCATTGAATTTCACTGAATAGTTTGTACAGTTTTGATGCAGTGGTCACGAATTTCAGTTGGCCAACATGTTGGTCATTACCAAGTTTAAACTCACGAACTGTACGACATCAATTTTGATTAAAACTTTACAAAGTTTAAAACAGTTTAATTTTCAACCGATGCCACAAATTCACTGTCATTTTGTGCGTGATATCTCCGCTTTCAGTGGAGATATCACGCAGTGAAGATTAGCCCGTTAGTAAGGAGAAGCATGAAATTCCGAAAGCAATATGCGCCGCTACTAGAGTAAGATGATTTGAAAAAGTTACATTTATCGTAGGGAACACCTTGTATAAAGTTATCGTATTGTGTTGCTCACTACTGCTTCTTCTTAGACGTTTTTAAACAAAGGTAAGCCAAAGCAGAAGTTTGCAAGCACAAACGATTGTGGGTGCAGCGCCTGCAGCCTAGCTGTCAGATAGGCCGCTGGAATCATTTTATGTAGGCGTACTACTTTTCAACTCTATATGATCATGGCATTAAACAAGAAGGAAATAAAAAAAGAGGTAAAATTTAAAAGGAACTCAATTAAATCCACAAAAATAAGCAGCTTTAGCGAATTTCGATATTGTAAATATATATATGTGTATATGTATAAAAATAAGTATGCCAATTTTTGTATGCAAGTACATATATTTATTGTATTGTATATTGTAGTATAGGTATATGTACATTGTAATAATTGCTGTATACATATGTATGTACCTCTTTTCTACGCCAGCATCCGGTATAGAAAGGCACAATATCAATGAACGTAGTCTTACTTGTTGTTGTCGACGTTGCTGTCGTTGTCGTTTTTGTAGACTTTTGAGCAAAGAGAATGAAATTGAAAAAAAAAATTCTGTTAAAATTACAAATGTTAGTTTAATACTTTTCATTTAAGAGTTATCAATAATTTTCCCCTAACATTTACCCAAATTGTGCAATATTCGCTGCGGCATTCCCACCAATAATTTTGCATTGTGACAATTCGATCAATGCCCCTCATAATAAACAGCTTATCGTTATGCAAATGCAACAAGTTTGTGTACTGAAAATCGCAAAACTATAAAAGTATTAGCTTTATTGGCCATTTTATTACAATAATTGTCAGGCACACTACAATATCTAACCAAATTTTGTTATTGTTTTATTGAATGCGACATTGAAACTGTCGCATTTCGCATTTACCAATTGGCTGCTTTACAAACTCCATGCACGTTTTATAAATGATAATTCCCCCTAATAAAAACAATATGTACTATATATAAATAGTTTCGCAAACAAAATGTCGACTTTCGTTTAATCAAAACAAATTTATTTGCCCATAGTTTTATTTATAATATTTTCTAGCCCCCTTCCCTGTTTTTGGTTTGATAAACGACGTTCATAAATGCATTAATGTGCTCAATTGAGTAAGTTATTTGCGTAACTATTTAAATAGAAATGGAGAAGCTAATTAAGTTATTTGCAAAGTAATTATATGCGATAGATAGAAAGAATTGTGCTTTACTTAAATACGTTGAACAAGTGTTTTAGCAGGCGCACCACAGTGGTCCCAAATCCAAAAAAGCTGGACAAAATACATAAAATAGAAGGTGGCAAATGCCATTCGTTTTCAAAATTGTCCTGCAATTTATATTCCGTTGCCAAATTGCTTCCATAACTGGCTTCTGAAAACTGGCTTTAAATACTGTAAAAGTTGACCGATTTTTATACTCTTACGTATTGTGAATAGTATAATAATTTTGTCATGAAGTTTTGTAAAACATTAGAGAAGGCAGCGAACTCCCCACAAAGTATATAAAATCTTGATCAGCTTGACGAGACTTATTGAACCAGCCATGTCATTAGGTTTGTCTGTCATCAAAACTATTCTCACACTTTTTAAGATATCGATCCGAAATTGAGTATGGAGACTTCTTATGTTCCTAGACTAAACATGGTCACAATGACCAAGCCACGCTCACTATTTGTATGAAAATTTTTTTTATTTTAGTCAATATTAACCTGAAACTGGATATGAGGGGCCGTTCAAGTATTACGTAACCCAGTTTTTGCCTTTTTGACCCCCTCCCTCCCTTTGTCAATAAATTACAACAAAACGTAAACTATCAAGGTCTGTATGTGCGAGAGTGATAAATGCAATGCTGCATATTTATAGGAGCCTTCTGTATTTAGTGTCCACTTTTTATCAAATATTATTCGACGCTTATTGCATACATGCACCATTATTATGCTATACTAAAACCTATCTGAGTCAAATGACGAAAAATGAAACGCTGAATTTGAGAAATGTGGAAAAAGTTAAAATAATAAACCGGCCATGTCTGTTGTATGGGAGCCCCACTTAAATATTTATTTTTATAAATACTGGTACGGAACCCTTCATGCTCGAGTACGACTCGCACTTGGCCGGTTTATTTATTTTTGGTCAAACTTTTTGAATTTTGGACTCCTGTGAGGCTTTAAAATAAATGTACATATATGTAATAAAGCGTCGAAGATAAAAAAGTATTTTACATAGATATAATGTAATTCTTGTGAATGGTATTAGAGCTTCGGTTCAACCGAAGTTAACGTTTTTTCTTGTTTTAAATACATTTTCAATAAGTTCGCTTTTAGTACATAACAATATAATAATTTGTAATAGGATATTATTTTTAATACACAATTTACATTAATTAAAATTCCACAATAATATTACTAATCCGCAATTTATATTTACATGCGGCATTAGCAGTACATAAGAATTCGCCGCCAATATTGTGCATACATTCTTCCATGCGCACTTCGTCTTTGCGTTACATTGATGACCGAAGGAGCACTGTTTCAAAATTAAAGTGTCACACCCAAAAATATGCGTGCCTAGTTACAAAGCACACTTTCACAAATACACACACACACACATCCACAGTGAAATAACGAACTTAAATATACAACCACCAACTAGAAAGTAAAATTCCAACAAACTCAAATAATGAACAACAAAACTGAGTCCTTCCTTATGCTGCATTTGACTGTGAAAAGCACAAAAGCAAATTAAAATCGTAAACGAAAATAGTAAAATTCAACAGTCAACCCCTAAGGCTTGATTAGCATGTAATTCATTATCAATGGAGCTCGTGGGCCTGTTTCGGAGTGGCACGCTGACCAACCGACCAAACAAACCAAGCCATAAATGAGTGGAACTGGGCGCGGAGGAGCAAGTTTATTATTCGAATAGATGGTTAGGAGGTTCAAGAGACAAGAGAAATAGAGAGAGAAACAAGAGAGTATTTTTGAAAACAGGTACGACTGAAATTGCAAATTACAAATTACAAAAACAAAATGAATAAGAAATAAAGTATATTCTCTAACTCGAAGCAATTTGCCCAGATTGAAAATATAAAAGAGAAACTTTTTCAAAGCGCTGGTTTCTTCTTATTTTTTTCAATGCGGCTGTAAATGAAGCATTATAAAAAGCATCATTAGTAAGAAAATCATTTAATGAGCTAAACTAAGCCAAAAAAAAAAAAATAGCAAAAAACAAGTTAGAATGGAGTGGGTCATGAGTTCACAACTTCAAAATACCCTGCACTGCACCCTTGCTAATATTGACCTATGCAGACTATGAAATTTTATCAAACACAAAAAAAAAATATATTAAAAAAATTAAAAATAAATCTTTTTTATGTAAAATGTTTTTTCTTTTACTTAAAAGATAAGCAAAAATAAATAAAATTATTAAAAAGAAAAACCAAATTAAAAAAGTAACAGTATAGTTAACGTAAGTAGGACTACTTTCATTGCTATCCATTGGTTAGATACTTATTTATTTTAACTATGTCCGATTCTTGATCGAAATTCGAACAAGTTTTTCATTTCGTTGCTAAAGCTCGTATTATATACGACTAACATACTCATTTGTTTACTACTTAATTTTCAAACAAATAAACAAAACAAACAACGAAAAAGATGTTACAAATTGTGCCGCGCACTTAACAAATATGTAAAAACTAATTGAGAATTATAAGTGCTCGTTTTAAGTAAAGTTTAATATTAAATTTTAAGGCAAAATAGCCGAAAATTGTATAATTTATTTTTGTGTACACATCTTTTGATAAACCCCTACAATATGGTACGACTATAATGGTACGACAAATTTATGTTTAGGTATTTACTCATCTATATATAGTATTACATTTATTTCGACATTAAGTTAACGAGTTGCTATAAGCCGTACATAGCATAAATTCTCTCATCGGGACTTTAGATTATTTTGATATTTCTATTTTCCTACTGTAGAAAAACAACAACATTAGCTCCATAGAAACTTGTCTAAGTACATGCCCAAACTTCTTAGGAGGCTTTGAAAAGTGTACATATACTAGTTGAATAAACTTGACCTGCGTATGGTCAAGGAGAATATTATATAACCAAGTCTCCAGTTCATACATTCTCTGAGATTTGTTTTTTCATAAAACCAGACGGACATAACTAAATTGGCTTACCTTCTGACGTTGCTCAAGATTATATATACTTTATAGGGGCTACCATGTCGCCTGCAGCCTGTTACATACATTTGGACAAACTTATTAGGTACGGCACAAGCCACCAACATTGGGTAAAAGAGCATACTATGTTTATATAAATTTATATAATAGCAAAAGGAGGAGTAACAGACAGAATCGTGTACACATATTTCTGATCAGTATCAAATCACGTCATCAATCCGCATAAAATATATTAAAGTGGATCGTACGTTCGGAAAACATTAAATCATTCAAATGATCACCGCGGCTTCTCCTGCTTTGGCTAAACCTACACGTAATTTTCAATGACTCTGTGGCACATTTCGACTGGTATGGCAGCAATGGGTGCTCGAATAATGGCTTCGAGGACATCCAACGCTTTGGGACCGTTGCTGTAAATAAGAGATTTAACATAACCCCAAGAAAATCCGATGGTATTAAATCACACGATCTTGGTTGCCAGCTGGGATGGCAACTTCTGAAAATGAGGAACTAACTTTTGGCGTAATAATGACATTGTAACGCGAGTTATATGGGAAGTTCGCCAAATTTGATGAAAACGATTGGGACAAATTGATTGAGAGACTCACTAAGGACCATATTGGTCTATGTGTGACCTATATCAAGGGGTCAGCTAGCGTAACCTATATGAGAAAAAGCGATAACGAATAATTTTTCAATAATGTATTACATTATCATTAATTTAGATATTTTTCGTGTTTTTCGTATCACAGTACTCTTGACTTGCACGCAAAATACACGCACGAAGTTTATTTTACTCTGCACGAACACGCACGAAATTCAACCCTGGTGTACGAACACATCGTGCACACGCATGACACATGTGTCACGACAAAAAGCACGGCCAACGCCCACCTTTACATTAAAGCAACTAAAAGTAAAAGAATTCGAGTTTATAGCGCAGAAATAAAACAATTAAGCATATAATATTTATTTTTATAGGATAGAAAGTGTATATTAAGTTTGTGCAAATGTAAGTAACAGCTAAAAGGTGAAGTGGTAGCTTACATAAAGTACTTATAGCCTTGATCAATATCAAAAAGTGTGCCGTTGTACGGACTCCAATATATCGGGGACTATAAAAGATGGAGTCGCCAAACTTAAATGTGTAGACTTAAATGTGTAGACCTCTTCAGATATGAAATGAACGTATCAACCTCACTATAGTTTTTTATACCCTGCTCTTGAAGATTAAGTTTTCCAAACTGATTAGCATCAAAAGTCGAGTCGATATAGTCAAGTCCTCCATTCCTATGTATAAAAACTTGGATACTTAAACTCTCCTTATCTATGCATATTTATCAAGGCCGCACAAAACAATTGTTTTCTATTTCCATTTCTTTAAATTTACTATATATGTAGGTATTTATAAATCACACATAAGTTTATCAGAAAGTTTGTAACGCTTTAAAGGAAGTACCGTAGACCCCATAAAGTATATACATATATTCTTGATTGCTCGCCGAGACGAGTCGATCTAGCCATGCCCTTCTGTTAGTTTTGTACATTTTTTGGTTATCAATCTTAAAGATATAACTGTAATCTGGCTATTAAATTAATATTTAGTGCAGTCAAATAGAGTATCCATTTTGACATGTCGCACCCACTTTTTAGGCTAGCCATCATAGAAACCGCCCATCCATTTTTGACTTTTTGTGAGACAAACTTTTTTATTGCATTCAACATTAACCTGAAATTTGACTTGATGGCCTCTTACGAACGGACGATTTGAAATACCGTGTGAATGGTATCATTACCTTCGGTTCCAGCGAAGCTAACGTTTTTTTTTTTTATAATTTATAAACATTTAAAGATTGCATTAGAGTACGCAGATCCATAAGTCTACTAATAATAATAGCAGAAGGATATGTAGATGCCGAGACTCATGGCTCCAGCATTCTTTCTTGTATTTTTTTTTCAGTTTTTGTTACTGTTCAGATGAATTCGTTCCGATTTCAATGCAATATGATAAATACACATATATATATAGACAGGCATTAAACTCTAGATTCACCTTATTTGGTATAGTTTTATCATATTTGCATTAATCCAGATCACTAAAGAATTCATACCCATACAAATATATGTTTGTTGAAATCATAGCCCTAAGTCTGGATACAGCATAGCTCTTAGTCGATCACACCCGAATGCAGCGTTCTTTCTTGTTTTGTTTTGTATGAGTTTAAATTGTAAAGTCTAACCCGCACGTCGTTTGTGCTATAAATTTCCTATAAATCTAAATCAAGCGCTTAGCTTTGTCTAAAGTAAATATAAGCATGCCAAATGGCAAACCATGCGGACTCTACAGTGTAGTATATTTGTAAATTGCAATGATTTTTTTCTTTTTTTTTACTTTTATTAATGGAAGAACACTTGAACACATATACTGTCGCGACGACGGCTACTGTGACCCAATGGAGACCAAGCGGCCAAGCGACAAACACAGCGGAAGGCAACTGGAATAGATCAAGCGAACGACAAATTAAAGATGCTCGCTTGAACGCTTTGGAGAAATGTACAATAGAAATTTAAACTTTTTTCGCACACATGTACGAAAAAATAAAAAATAAAACCGCGAATTAAATTTTCAAGCTCATTTTTATAATACAGTAAAACTTGTGACACTAAAACTAACATATGGTTGGATATACTTATAAAGTAGCAACATCCGTACGTTCGAATTCAAGTTGTATAGATTTATAAAACCGACCAAGTGCGAGTCGGACTCACGCACGATGGGTTCCGTACCATTATAAAAAGCATCATGTCTGTTGTATGGGAGCCCTACTTAAATATTTGTTTTATTTTAATTAAATTATTTATTTTTAAAGTGAGTATATAACTAAATATTCTGTGAGTATTTCTAGCGTCTATCTGTTGCCGTTATCAATATCGAGCAAAAACGAGCAAAAAAATCACGTTTGTTGTATGGGAGCCCCCTTAAATATTTATTTTATTTTGCTTTTTAGTATTTATTGTTATAGCGGCAACAGAAATACATCATCTGTGAAAATTTCAACTGTCTAACTATCACGGTTCATGAGAAACAGCCTGGTGACAGGCGGACAGACAGACAGACAGACGGACAGCGGAGTCTTAGTAATAGCGTCCCGTTTTACCCTTTGGTACGGAACCCTAAAAATGTGTTCATAAAATAGTAAAAATTAACTATATGATGATAGAACACTTAGATCTTCAATTATTTAAAGATAGCCCTAGCAACATTAAATGAAAGCTGTAGCAAATGTCATAAAAAAAAAAATAAATAAATAAATAAATAAATTGAAGCCCGACATTTTTCGTCATTCGTGTATTTTTGTTAATTGAGACATAAACAACGCTCTATATACAAACATTTATTCGTATGAATGTACTCGTATAAACAGATATCGCGCCACTTGTCTCATTTTGCAATAGCCACTTTTTATGTTATTTACTTTAAGATATTATTTATGTTGAAAAGTTCATATCTATGTATATACAGGGTGTTTTTAGAGTTTTCATTTACCGACATTGTCATAATTTTGTCAGATCTGGGAACGGTATTGTCATTTGTGCACAGTTTGGCTGGTCATTTTGTCATGAATAGATTAACGCACACCCACAAAGACGACGAACAGTGCGCACCGAAGAAAGCATTACCATGTCATTACGCCTTTTTGTCATTACACAATAAGCATATGGAAATAACCAAAATTGATCATTTAGAATGAAGAAAATTCACGAGATTCTCGAGGCACCGTTACATTCACAAAAAAATCACTGTTTGGTGTGCTTTATGGGCCAGTGGAATCATTGGCCCTTACTATTTATAAATGCGGCGGACGGGAAAGTTACCATCAACGGCGAGCGCTATAGAGCCATTATTTCGTGGCATAATTGAATGTGATATTTATTGAAGACAAGTTATATAGGGTTTCAAGCAAATATTTGACGCGTTATTTCACATCCGAAACCATATTTAAACACTATTGCCATAAAATTATTCACCGAGATCGAGCGATTTAACGTCTTCCTTATTAATTTCTCTGAGGTTACGTGAAGTCATTAGTTTATGCGACGACTTGGAGGCCAACATTGTGCGAACCATTGCCGGGACAATTGGTCGAAAATTGGACCAGAAGGCACCGTATCCAAGCCAACCACGGCTTCCTCACATCCGAAACCAAAAAAAAAAACTATTGCCATAAAATTATGTTTTTAATAAAGCAAATTTTCAGTTTAAAATTATGTAATATCAATATTTTAATTCAATTCAATTCAATTCAAAGTTTTATACCTCTAAAAAAACACCCTTTAATTTAAAACCTGTACTTTTAGTATTTATATACATATTTATGTATATTTTCAACGGCGTCGTAAGTTGATGCTGCTCATATGCAATAACACTTTTTACCCAATACTTTCTTGTCATATTGCTAAACGAGGCTCAAATTTATAGAGAGACAATAAACTAAAGATCAAACGTAGTATCGATTTACATTATAATTGATACATACATACAATATATATCCGCAGAATAATATGGCATGATCATTGCATAATGAAATTGTGATCACTTCTGTTTGATAAAGTAGACGACAAGAATACTTGGAAAATTGGAGAACTGTTCTTTAAAAATAGTGTGTTCAGCTTTCCCAGCTTTTATTTTATTAAATAATTGAAGATAATTATTTTTTTGTTTTTTGTAGTTGTTAACTTTATATTGTTTTTTTTTTTAATTGATGTTGTTGCTGTCGTTGCTGCTATTATCATTAGTATTCCAAGTGGGTTGCATTGTATTTTGTGCGCCTTGGCCACTTTAAGTATTGCAAGATGGCAGCTGACATTTCCATTGGTAAGTCTGACATTTCTTAGTACAAACGTACGCAGAATATTTTGATGTACGATTCGGCGCACAATATTAAAAGCACCTCGCGTACAACAACAATAATAGCAAACGATGTCATAATCACTTAATTCTGACGACAACAACGCCTTAGTCTCAGAGTCTACATTGACTCGACTCAATTTGGCTTGCACAATATGTATTTACAAGTATTATAAGACCCGACTCCTGACATACTAAAATGAAAGATTGAAAAATTATAGAAAACGACAGCAACAAGTTGTTTCAACATTAGTAAGTCACAACACAAATTGAAAAAGAAACATTCAATAGCGCAGATAAATTCAGTTTAATAATGAATGAATATACACATACAATTGCTTGTATAATGAGTACAACAATCTTACTGCCAAGGTATGCAATTTATAATTTGCATGAATCACATGAGTTTTATTTAAATGAAACTGGAACAGAAAAGTAAAGTTACTGCCAATATTCCACATGCCAGTCTATGTGTGAATAAGAAAGTAAAATATTTACGCAAAATATATAACAAATTTCAATGAAACTAAAAAAATCTTACTACTGTGTATCTTGGATATACATATAGTTACTTAATTCATTAAGAGAAACTAACCGTTAGATGTACTACTTTTTAAGATCCAACTATGTACTTAAACCAAATTTCATTGCCGCATTCTTAGCCTTTCAAATGTTATTAAAATTACAGTTTTTATTAGAACATATTCAGAATATTGAATCTGTATAAAAACTTTCTTGCTATTAATATTAAAAATTTTAGATAATAATTTGAATCAAAAATCATAATACTGCACACTTTTTTTAGACAAGGTCTGCACATGTATCGCTAATCAGAACCTTGAAAATTATGTGTTTTTTTTTTTTATTGTATTCGAAAAAGTAGATACACTTCTTATCAGCATTGAAAATGTACGCACGTCAGTAGCAAATTAAAGAACAAATTTTAACGTATAGCAGTGGTGGATAAAAAATTCCGAACAATTAAAAAAATAGTAAATTCGTATACGATGGTGTGTGGATCTGACGAAGTGTACGTAACATAACGAAAGAAGTTTTGGACACCCCATAAAGTATATATTTTCGTGATCAGCACGACAAGACGAGTTGCTATAGCCATGTTCAGACGTCCGTAGCTATGTCTGTTTGCGAGAAAAGTTCTACGTCTAGAGAAGACTTAGGCAAACTAAACTCACGGTATAGAGATATACCGCACTGCTAAAAGAGTAACTTAAAACTTCAGTGGTTAAAACGAAGTGGTACAAATTCAATTGTCAATTTTAACGAAATATTTATTATAATTTTATAGTATGAGGCATATCCAGAAGGTAAGTGTACTAAGGCTCTCACGGCCGGAGGGATTTTATTTTCGTCATGTTGGCAACTACTACCCTTTGCAACGAGTCCGGTTCGACGTCAGTACAGATCAGAGTAGCGGAAGACCTTCAATTTTGACTGACGAAATTGTGGAAAAAATCGAAAATGCGCTCCGTGACGATCGCAGATTGACTGTGGATGAACTTTCTGCGATGTTTCCTGATCTCTACTACACGAAACAATCACAGAAACACTCGGATATCGGAAAATGTCCACGAGATGGCTCCGAAATGGTTGGCGTGAAACTACTTTGAGGAAGGCATCAAAAAATTGATACCCCGCTCACCACCTACATAGAGAGGAATGGTGACCATGTCGAAAAATAGCTGACATTATGTACTAAAGTATCACGTAATATTTTTGTTTAAATGAAAAATTTTACAACCTACAAAAATTCAGTACACTTACTTTCTGGATATGCCTCGTAAGTCTTGATTTACCTGAAAAATTTATTTATTTGGTAAAAAAGTTTATAGAAAGTAAAATTTGAAAACAAATATTTACGCAGATCAAGTTTACAACAAATTTTGAATGCAACGCCCACAAAACGGCTACACTTGTATTCTTAAATTAAAGTTTTTCAAGGAAAAAAATGTATTACTACAAAGAAAAATATGGTGTGCACAGGGTATAATATAGTCAAACAGCTCGAATATAGCTTTCTTGTTTTACTTCATTTGTTTAGAAATTTTTCTACGAAAATTAACTTTTGCAACCTAGTATTACATTTTTTTAATGACAAACGAATGTTTATTCGAAGGTAACGTTAAAATATATTATATTCAAAGTATTGTCTATCGCTACCCACAAATTTTGTATTATCTTTCTAGTAACATACAAATTAAAGGACGAAAATACTGCTTGTATTTTGATGTTATTCACGAATCGAACCAGTTTTTCGCTTCATCAAAATTACGTATATTCATAGATCGGAATAAACGATAATTGAAAGTAGCAATGTCTGGTGAATACAGTGTGTGGAGTACGATTTTCCATTTGAGCGTTTCCAAGTTGATTTTAACCAGTTTTTGCAAAATGCGGCCGAAAATCATACTGTAAAAATTCTCGAATTTTTATGAAAACTATCTCATTACAGTAAATATCAACTTAAAATTTAATCTTATGGACGAAAGACTCACATATAGTGAAATAGAATAGTGAATTTTAAGAATATAAAGCCCTGTTGTGGGCGTGGCATTCAAAATTTTATATATCAAAAGAATCTAAAAATCCAAGTATGAAGTTCCTAACTTTTATAGTTTCCCAGATCTTGTTAAAACATACGAAGAACTGACATTTTGACGCTAAACAATAATATATGTATATACTTTATGGATTCTGACACGCCTCCTTCTGTCTGTTGCATACAGTTTCACAAACTTATTGTACCCTTGGTCTCAAGGGCAGGGTATAAAAAAACACTACAATGTTGGCGCGCTTGTTTACACAACGCTTATACCATACTCCGTGCTCTAGATTTATATGTGGCATCATTCATTTTGTTAGTGGAATGCCATGTAATGCATATGAAATCCCATATAAAACACAACTAACTGAGAGAAACAAATAAGCAGTTTCAATTGAAATGTTTGAACAATAATTAAAAATCGAGTTTACAGCGGTCTGTACGAGATTTTTATAACACCTGCTGTGCTCGGATCTACACTATAGTTTACGTCAGTTGTCGCAATTTTCTTTATTTATAAATGTATGTATATATATTTTTTAATACTCTTCAAACCAGACGCCAGACAGATAGATAATAATGTCGGCTGACAACCGAAAATTATAGCCTTTGCACTCTTTCTCTCTCCCCATTCGAGGGTATATCAGTCGGTTTGTACGTATACAGCAATACAGCGTAATACATAATAAAAAATAAAAAAAACTGTTATAATGAACGCCAATGTGAAACAATGCTACCGACAATTTTATTTAAAAAAAAAAAAAAAAAACAATACTGACAGCAACGATGCGTGTGACAATAAACTACAATAGTTGAAGTTATTTTAACTCGCATGTAGAAATATATGGTGTTTATTTTAGAGGTTCCATTTTCCGACAGGGATTAAACTGTCATAAATTGGTCAGATCTGACATAGCTTTAGTCATTGGTACGCATTTTATCATGAATATACCAAAGCCAGAACAACGTTTGCAAATTGTACAAATTTAATTGAAAACACGTGGTTCAGTTCGCAAATTTTACTCTAAATGATATTGAAGTTACCAAGCGCTACATCCATTTTACGGTCGATATAATCGTCCATCCGAGCGACTAATTCGATTAACCGTACATCGTTTTCGCACCACGTACTCGTATACTCCAAATCAAAATTGGTCGAAAATTGGACTTCCAGAATGAGCCAGCCGCGGCTCCCACGTGCCCGAAATAGCATCTAAGCACTATTGGCATAAAATTATCTTTTTAATAAAACCAAATTTTAATTTGAAATTATGTAAATCTCAGTATTTTAATTAAATTAAAAGTTTTACAGTTCTAAAAAAATACCCTATACTTGTATATTACTGCCTTTTTGTCCAGCGTTAATAAATTAAGCAAGTTAAAAGCGTGGCACGTAATTATGAATACACCACAAGAGCCAACATCAGCAAGAGCAGCAACTGTAAAGGCATAGATTGCTTTTATGTTTATAAACAATTAAAAATAATTAAATCAGTAAACTATAAAATCACAACAACATCAACTTCGCATATATAGCCAGTAATAATATACAATGCGTAGTAAAAATTTTTGACCCAGCGGCACTTATGGCACACGTAAACTTTGACAATGCTGCCTTTGTCCATCCATCCATCCAGAATGGCAAATAAATCTAATTTTCGTTACTTTGCTTTTAGTAAGTACTCAACGTACAAATTTTTTATGACAGTGGAAAAATAAATGTAATAGTGTAAAATGTAATGTACATAGTGTGCAAAAGTGTAAAAGTCAGAAATATTTCCAAACAGTGCCAGATACCAGTGCCAGTGTTTAGAAATTTTCGTTGAATGCAATGCGCCGAAGGTGTCAAATATATACGACCTTCTAAGCATTACTTCTCAGGTGAAATAGGATTTTGAACAAAAAAAAATATATCATATAATATACAAATTTAATAGAGAAGAATACAACTGATTAGTATTAATTTGAAGAAAGCCAAAAATGAATGGAACTGTTAATACTTCAAAATGGATACTAACACTATTCGATGTGACTACATTTGAAGTAGATAATCTCAATTTTAGTCTTCCGCTGTACGCTAGAGTCTCAAGTAACTACATTAATACTTGTGAATAATATTTAAGTGGCTGTCTTCGGAAGTTGCGCATTGGTTCTGAGTAACATTAAAATCAATGTAACGTATTGAATGGGATCGTTTGCAGAAGTCCATATTAGTGGGCCAAGTTATTCATTTCCATTTACTTGGGAATGGCCAAAAAACCATTCTTTTGCAAACGGCCCAAGTACACCTTATAAATGTTCGTTAGTCAAGTATAGCCTCCAAATATACATTCCGGGATGAACGAATTGTGAGAAGGTCACCCCCTTCATGAAGAGTTAGGTTTGGTTGCCTTTACCACTTTTACCAGTGAAAGCACAGAGGAAGTCTCGGATACGATCCTCTTTAATGACGACCCCCTCAAATAATTTAAGGCCCATGATTTACCGATATGCACCTGGAATTTCCAGACCTTAAATAGGGACGTTGGTTGATGTCCTCGACAAATACAAGGCGGACATTACCACAATACATTAAATGTGATGGATAGGACAGGGTTGCTCTTAGAAAGCATCCTGTGGCATCTATTATAGTTACTATGCAGGGAAGCATGATGGGACTTCAGTACTTTATTTCTTGACTGAGGAGGAAGTTGAGGAGAAAATGGAAGCTGACGACTTGTGAGTTGAGAGCTTGATGCAGCGAGCATTGAACAAATTTAACAAATTCTCTAAATAGATATATATCCTCGCATAAATTTCATCGACATTCATGCCCATCACGTCCATCAGCGATAAAGTAGTGGTTTCGCTAAATGCTGAAGTCTTGCCTCTTTTCTGAAACAATGCTGATCTGCTAGTAGGCATGATCAGTCATCGATGGTAATAATAATGATTCCAAAACTGTCGGAATAGGACCCAAATTCAGCTTGATTACCAAGTTTCAAAAGATGTACAATCCTTGCTACCTTTCTTACGTCTGGGACAATTAGTGGGAAATATAGAAATTCAAAACGAACGTTAGATATTCTCTTGCTATAGATCGCAAGATAACGCTAAGCGATTGTTCAATACAACGCGTAAACTCGACCAGTCTGCTCATTGTAGTTAACAACGGTCCGACTCAATAAAGTCTTTCGGACGAGTAATGTTAACCACAATTTGAATATGGTCAGAACTTAACGCTATATCAATCGACCACTCAGTGTAGTTGTACTCATCCTTGTTCCACAATCATCGTTGCTTGTGCAAAAAGAAGAGACATCATTTTGGTCCGCAACATTTATTCCCCTCTGAGAACCACATCTTATGGTTTGCATTGAAATCACCAAGAATAACTCGATGATCCTCTTGCACCATGTGCCTCATGATCGGACTTATATATGCCACCGTTAACTGGTGGCATATATAAGTTCACAAACTCAATCTCCACATCTCAGGACTTCACAGCCAGATATTGTGTCTTCAAAAATAAATTTTGTTGACCGACAGAAGGCAGTGAAATAAGTCTGAAATACATCGTACGATGAACGATGAATGCCAGACCTCCTCCCCTGTTCCTGTCTCTGTCCTGCCTGACTATATTGAAGTCAGCTAGCGATGCAAGACGACATAAGCTTATGAGTTGAGTCTCTTACACTGCTGCAATTAAGACATCATGACGTTCCAATTAATCCACAATATCGACCACTTTCCCACGCAGACCAATTGACTGCAAAACTCTAAAAGAGCTAAAACGCTGCTCAATTGAAGGAGTGCAAGCACGCATAATTGGTTGACGGGGCGGCAGGAGGATTGGTGAAAATTGTGTAGAAAAGGCGCTACATGACGCCCGCACGGGTGACTGGGAATCACGTGAAATAAGTGTTCAATTCTTCAGCATGGATTGGCACCACGATGCAAGGAATTCAGCACACCACTTTCTATGAGAACTCAGGTTAGTACATTCCCTCATAAGTATGATACTTATTGTGACATCCATTACATCGCACAGACATGACATTGCAATGGCAGCTGTTTGTGAGGTTGTTGTTGCAGTTATGTCAGCTATGCTACAGCTGGCAATGGTATTAGCTGAGCAACAGCTAGCAACAAACTGCATTGTTTAGTCTCTATGAGTGTGGAGCCCCGAACAGGTTCAAAGATGACACCATCCGCTACACCTGGAACACTGAACGGAGCTCACATTTCGAAAAATCCTTCTCCCTCAAACTAAGCAGAACAAAGGACCAGAATCCTCTCTGCTGATTTGGACAACATTTGACTGCACGCTTTTCCTTGCTGAAATCAGTCCGGGTCGTAAAATCGCGATGCGATGGACAATACTTTAAATAATCTATTTGTAACCATTTTTAAAGTTTAAATTTTCGAATAAAAAGAAAGCTACGAGTTAATTCAAGCACCCTATACTTTTAACGCTTCATTCAAAAAATATGATACATAATACGTGCAAATAGCGGAAAAAGCCGTATTTCTACATACATATTTAAATAAATAAATCACTTTACTGAAAATTTCGAGGCAATAAACGAGCACGAGAAAGCTGTCACTTTTTAGATAGATCGGGTTGCAAAACGTTTGGCGTTAACTCTCGAGTAACACGGGCTATATAGAATGAAAAAAGAAGCTTCAACAACGTATACCTACATATATTTATATATACAACTATATATAGGTTGTTTTTTTTAGAGGTTTAGAACTTTGAATTTAATTAAAATATTGATATTACTTAATTTCTAACTGAAAATTGGCTTTATTAGAAAAGTAATTTTTAGCCTTAAGTATTTAAAAATGATTTCAGGCATTAGGGGTTGTGCGCATTCTGGATACCCATGGTTGTTCGAATTATTCGCTCGGATGGACGAATTTATCGATCGTAACAGGAACGTAGCGCACGGTAACATTACCGAACTAAACCACGATTTTCTAAATAAACTTGCACAATTTGCAATAATGGTTCTGGCGTTAGTCTATTCATGATAAAATGGCAAACCAAACTGAGCACAAATGACAATAGCGTTTTCAGATCTGAAGAATTTATGACAGTTTAATACCTGTCGGAAAATGGAACTTCTAAAAAAAAACATTCTACCTACAATAGTAGCCAGCCTAAAATTTTCAAACAGATTTCATATAATCGTATCGTCGCACATAAACTCTCGCGATTTTAATGTTTTTTTCAGCGGCGCTGCTGTCGCAGTCGGGCAGCCAAGCGTTCTTATATACAAATATTTCAATTAGTTTGAACTCAATTGATTTTACCTTGAATACGAATTCTAAAATCCAAACAAATAATTTGCACATTTTAGTTTCCATCTCGTTTTTTCGTTCTTGCTCAAACATTCAATCGAAAAAAACAAACTTCTGTTACTAGAAGGTAGAGACGAAGAATCGCTTTGCGGAAATCACATATGGCGCTGACGGCTGTACCCATGAAAACTTTTAGGCGAATTGTAGCTAACAAAAAAAAAAAAAAAAAAACAGCCGCAGGCAAACAAAATGAAATCAACATGAGAATTATAATTTTTTTGTTTCCCTTTCAACTTTTTCATGTTTTTCTCTCATTTGTTTTTAGCGACTGCTGCACTTGAATGGCAAACAATGTACGAGAGAAAAAAAATATAAAAAAATTACTGAATAAAAATAAAGTTTACTTGGCGAAACAAAATCGCAACATCAACAAGTGTATTTCGGATGCGAACACAAACACACGCATTTATATATAGTACAGTGAAAGCAAGGACAGAGGACCAAGCTTGTTGAATTATTCAAAACTTACACTTATTAATTGATGAAGTGTAATAGTAAAAAATAAAACATTCGTTTGATTTGAGCCTCTTAAAAATCGAAAAATCACAAAAACACTGTAAAAATTTAAAAAACGAGCACAATTTCAATAAAAACAAGAACGCTGCATTCGAGTGCGCTCAACAACGAGATATCCTATACCTTGTATGAACCATAGATTTGTATGTGCTTCAGTGGTCCCATCTGGACATAAGAGATATTTTTTTATTAGAATTGACGAAAAGTACACCAAATTTGGCGTTTCTAGCTTAATAAATTGAAAACATAAATACAAAATGTGCACTCAAAAGTGGTTTGTATGGGGGCTGCCCCTAATAGTGGCCGAATCTGAGCCTATTAATGACAAATCCAAACATAAAATTTGAATACAAAAAGCAGAGTAACAAAAAAGTCTTTACCACATTTCTTTGTAAACTTGGAGCCAATTCCTAACAATCTGGATGTTTACAAGATTAATCGGCTATGTCATGCAGTTGTACAGATTGAAGCACCAAAGAACTTTAATGATTTAGTTCATTGTCACCGTTGCCAACGCTTTGGCCACACAAAACGATACTGTAATTTGTCTTACAGTTGCGTAAAATGTGGTAAAGATCATGACTCTTCTCTTCTAACTAAGGAAAGGCGCCATTCTGCTGTAATTCTGAAGGAAATCATACAGCCTCATACAAAGGCTGCCCATCTTACTTAGAAGCCAAAAAATGCCGTCAACCAAAAGCAAAATCTGGTCCTCATGGTCACTCACAACAACATATAAATGTATCTTCGTATACTAAACCAAACTGATCCTATGCCAATACTCTAAGAAGCAAATCACAGAAAGCTGCGGAGCCCCAGATTACCGAACAAAATTTTTCTTCACCCAATAATCAAAACGAAATATTGCAATCATTACAAGCCCAGATGACTAGTATGATACAGGTCATTAGTCATGAAAATTATTCTAAACCTCATTCTAATACACGCTCGTCACACAATCGTAAAGAATTATTGCAAAAGCATGATCCAGCTCATCATACAATTATGCATATTAGATTGTTATAACACTTTGTAATAAGCAAACTGTAAATCCTCGAGCCAAAGATATTGTTACAAAATTTAATGGTTCCCCCCCATAGGGCAGTTTTAAATAAACCAAAACGGTTTACAAAAAAAAAAAGTAATTTTTGTTCATCAAGATCGGTTTCACTGTGTATCTAACGATAGCTTAAAATAAAGATAGAAAAATAAAAACGCACGGAAGCAATCAACAAAGCTAAAAAAAATAGTACAACAAAAAAATAATACTAATAAAAGATACAAGCAATCAAAACGTCATTATTATCATTTTAGTCAACTGTACATGACTATTAAGTGTGCAGTGTTGCTTTGCTGATTTTGTTTGTTTTTGCTACTGCTGCAACCACACTACCACCCACCCCCTCCCCCCCCCCGGGTGATTATAAAGACTTTTGCTTTTGTTTATAATAATAATCTTCAACTTGTAGTGCTTTTCAATAGCTTACGATGACATTTGAATATGCAATAAGCATTGCAACTATGCAAAAGGGCCGCAAAAACGGCAAAAATGCGACAAAAGAATTGGGCAGAGGAGTGGGTGACGGGGCAAGGAGAGAATAGAGCGGGCGCACACCCCATGCAAATGACGTTTATTTACAGCAAACACTTGGCAGACAGCCGCCAATTTAAAACGCGCGCCGGCAGCAAGTCGAGCAAGCCACAAGCTACAATAATAACAACAACAACAGCATCTGCATCTGCATGCGACGTGGCCAAGACCAAGTGGCTGCCTGCTAGAGATATAGACCAAGGGACTCGCGGTCAGACAATTGAACTGACAGCTTGCTAGCAAAATACATCTGCACCGCGTCGTCTTCTTCTGCCCGGCATTGTTTCTATATTATTGTATGCTCTTCTCTCTCTCTCTCTCTCTCTCTCTCTCTCACTCTCTTAGCCAATTGCAGCATGTGTCTCTTTGTTTGTTTTTATGAGTTGATATTTTCACAATGGAGCATATATTTGAATCTGTGTTCGTGCGTATCTGTGTATGTATCTTTGCATGTTTGTGCGTACATTGTTTACATTTGGGAAATCATTTGAGCGCCACATCAGACATCAAAGTACGCGTTTGGTGGGAAAATCTGTAAATATGTATGTGTTTTTGTGTGTACATATATGCTTTTGTAATGCTTTAGAACAAACGAAAAGATGCAATTGTACCTTTTACAACTCATTTGACTAGATGTATGCGTTTTTTTTTACACAAACATTTATATCAAGTATACGCCATAGAAAGAATGATAACATTTTTTTGAGTCCTACTGTTAAACTATAAAATAAAACATTGCATCGTACATATTTCTGAATAAATTACAAACATATGTATAAGCACAATTATTTTCTCATTAAAATATATTCAACAAACAGAAACAAAAATTATTTTTTCCAAAAAAAATAAATTAATAATGATGATCTCAGTGCCGTCCAAAAGTAAACAAATAAAAGGAAAATATACATAATATGTTTTTTTTTTAAACATGCTTGGTATAGTCGAAGAGTGCAACTATATGATACCCTACACTATTCTATGTTGTGGAGTACATATGTATATGGAAAGACGGTAGACGGTAGACCTATAATATTGTTATAGGTAGGAGCGTCGTATGATAACTAACTAGTCTTGTCGTGGACCCTTGGAGCTTGCATTCAAATGAAGACTTCTTGATTAAATGTAGACTTTGAGCAACTTTTAATACTCTTCACATTATTTTAATTTATTAGCTATGTTTGCAACAGTAATACGAGTAGATACAGCCATGCCCATTCGTCGGATTTCTAATGCATGTAAAAATTCATTTCTAAAATCCACGCTAAATAAGTGAACGAATATAACACGAAACACGACAATTCGAGCTGCATTGAAAATAGAACGGATACACTAAGCTGATAACAAAGAATTAAAACAAAAAACTAAATTGATACATTGTATAAATATGAATGAAATGAAAAACTCCGGTGCAAAAAGAAATGTGTATTAGAGATATGCATGAATTAACTCAAAACGGCATATGATGCATTTACGTTTAAATTGAATGAGTGAATTCGGCCGCACATTCGCATGAATTTGAGTGAATAAATGTACTGGTACGATATAAGCCGAATTTAATGGATAGTGAATATGAGTTATATGAGTGAATATGCATACTTTTACTCAAAGTGCCGCACAGCTTATGCAGAGCGCAGCTAGAATAACTGTGGTTTTATTCGAATTCATTTGAATGTGCTGCCGATTTCATTAAATTCATATTTCTGCATATGCCGTTTTGAGTCAATTCTAGAAATGATTTTTTTATACCATTCACACATAGTGTGAAATGGTATTATCAGTTTGTCTTGAAAGTTTGTAACGCATTAAAGGAGGCATCGTAGACCCAATAAAGTATATATATTCTTGATCAGCTCGACGAGTCGATCATGTCCGCCTGTCTGTCCGTCTGTAAGTTGTTGCGCATTTTTTGGGTACCACTTTTTATGCTATCCATTTGAAATTTTACATATACACTTCTTTTTATTGCAGTTTATCAAGAGTATCAATCTTGACCCGCCACGCCCATTTTTTGGGGTAGATCCCATACAAACCCACCGCGCAATTTTGTGTTTTTTATAAAAAAAATTCTTTATTTAAATCAATATTAGCTTGAAATTTGATTTGGTGGATTTTAGTGGACAACGGCTTCATATACATACACAAACGGGCGTGTCCCGCCCACTTTTTGAGGTAGTTCCATATGAACCCACAGCTCACTTTTATCAATTTCTATAAAAAACGTCAATATCAACTTGAAATTTGACAAGGCGGCATCTTACACATCTACCACATCGCTTCATACACATATACTAGTGGGCGTGTACCGCCCACTTTTCGGCGTAGCCCCTATTTAATCCCCCACTTTTACGTTTTACAATACTATTTAAAATTTCGTGTGATTGGTACTAGAGCTTCGGTTCAACCGAAGTTAACGTTTTTTCTTGTTTTTTCGTTCGCTTTAATGCGGCTGTTCATACCAAAGAACTAAAAACAAATTTCGCAAATGTACGTAGCTCACTCTGAATGCACTAATGTTCTCTGCTTCCTTCATTCATTCATTCCGTTTTACACATTCATTCCTTTTGAGTGTCGATCGTGTCACAATCAATTAAACTCAAAGATTCGATACTGCGTGAGTGTTGCACTCGATAAAGTCTGTTACATTCAACGGTACTCTGCTTCACCTAAAGTTTAAGTGGAATCATGCAGAACTCTAATGTGTATTAAAGACGTGAGGTGTCTCGCGCGGGTGACACTCAAAATTGAAAACAACATATTATCGATGATGATCCCCGTACCCATAGGGGAAAAGGGTACATTAAGTTTGTGTAGAAGGAGGCGTGGCAGAGCCACGATATATGATATATGTATGTATATCCATGTCCGTCTGTCCGTGTGTTTCAAGTTTGAATATTTAAACTATCCTATTTATTATTTTTGTAATAGTGTATTAAATAAACTTGCCAACCCCACTGTAAGGGCTAGCCCACATACAAATCTGCCCCATTTATGAGTTTTTTTATGAGCCTTATTTTGTTTTTAATTAAGCTAAAAATGCCAATTTTGGTGTGCCTTACCGCATTCTTAATAAAATATCATATACGAGTATACGTTAAGATTGGAGTCATTTGCGAGATAGAAGGTATCTCGAATTTGAGCACACTAGACTGCAGCGTTTTTTTTTTCTTGTCACATATTATAAATTAGAACAATTTAGTATATTTGCATGGAATTTGAAAGCAAATTAATTTGCTCTAAACCAAAAAAAAATCGATCGAGTCAAATACGTTACACACACACATGATGAAACACAAACAAGAAATGACTCTAATTATGTTAAAAATTGTTATAACAAAATTAAATAACACAAATATTTTCAGCATGAATCATTTCGATGTCGAAGTTGGACGAGCAATAAATAGCTGGCGTAGTAAGTGAGTGGTCTGGGTCGAGAAACAGTACGAGCGGCATCGACAGGGACAGCAAGTGGTGCCGTGCCCCGGCGAGTGACCGCATTACAAACAAGCGAAAGCTATTGATAAAATGCATGTACAATGTATATACAAGGTCTGATTTCAAAGAGTCATCTAAGAGAGAAAATCTTTTACAAATGTTTCATTCGAAAGACTGATGATTGACAGAATATAATAGAAGTTACGCCTAGAGATGCGCTGATATATGAATGCATCGATATTTGTTCTCATAACAACATTTTGGAAATAATAGATATTTTTGATATATAATTGTAAAAACGTTTTACTCTACTTTATTATACACTGTCCATTAGTGAGTACAATTTGTAGACAAAGTGGGGAGGAAGGAGTAATTCAGTTTGTTACGTCACATTTCTCAAGATATTTTAATTAGAACCCATGGTTTGGATCCAATCTCAATGGACCAAAAAAGAATGAATTGTTTTTCATGAGAAATTTTAAATGTATATATTTCTTATAAATTGTTGTTGCGTATAAATTGTTGTACCTAATAGAAAACATTTTTTTTTCTTCATTTGAAAAATTGTTTATGTCGTTCCAAAATGGATCGGATCAAAAATGGTAGAAAATTGCTTAACGATTTACCATATTCATATAGGTGTACAATTGTGTTTCAGTACATACTCGTCTGTACAGCATTTTTTAGAAATTAGTACTTTTATTGTAAATATCGAGTCTCGATGTTTTCGAGTTAGCTTCGATCCAAAAAAGTACTCATTTAGGAAAAAAGAATTGAGGTATCGACATTCTTGTATCGGCAACTCTTTAGTTACGTCTCGAGTTCAGGTTGCTTTTTTATAAGTGCAGTTCTTAAAACTTTCTGCACATATGACATTCAATTGTGAAGCCCTGTATCATCTACAGGACTTTGAAATTTCCATTGTTATTCAGTTTTTGTGCGAGTGCAACTATTTGCAGAAACATTAAAAGCAGTCCTTTTATAGGTTGTATATATGTATGTACGAGTATATATCCATATAACTAACAAACAACAATAGCAATCACTACAACAAGAAAACAACAATACAAAAAGCATAAACTTGTCGCTGACATTTCAAGTGCTCAATGGCGCGACGCCAACGACTTTTGTAAGTTGCTATATTATTTATTATATTGTATCTTTTTAGAATAAGAAGCATCGCGTTCGAGAACGAGGACATGACCGAACGCGACAGGATAGACACAAGGGGCGGAAATAATTCCGCGTATAAAATTTATAATTAATTGCAAGAAAAAAAATAAAACTAAAATAATCTTTATTAGAATAAATAAACAAATTTTAAACTTATCGCATTTCATTGAATCTCATTCGATATTCTCTCATTATATCGTTCGTTTTGCCCGTTTATTCATTATTCAATTATGGTTATTAAAATTCTAAACGCGATGCTGGATGCTCAGCAATGTCTTAAAATAGCACAAAGGTCACATTAAGTTTCGCCTTTAGTTAATTGACGACAAGGCGGTAGTTCGAGACCGGGAAACGTACATACACAAATCTATTTCAATTGAAATAAAAAATAGTATAAAAATAAATATATATACATACATATATATGAAATATTTTCATATCTATTATCATTTCAAAAAGTAAATTGAATTATTTCAATCATTCATAAATTTATTTATACGAGTTGACATCAAAAATTTAGTCTGGAATTTATTGCTAATGATATTGAAATTGTTTATTGTTGTAGCGCGTTTGATTGTTCTTTAACTTATGTTTTTTGTTACTGTTGCTTATACATAAAGAGGGCGGGCGTTCACAAACTAGTGTGTTAACATATTATCGTGCTAACATATTCTATTAAAAAAATTTAACATGCAACCACAAAACATATGTGGAACAAGAGAAAACATTTATTTTGGTTTAAACGATACTCTTTACGAGCATCTAACAATTTACTTTCAAGTACTTTAATGTTCAAGTAATACTTTTACGCCTGCATTCCATTTTTAAGGTTGTCCGCTCGAAAAATAAGAAAATATTTCCTATAAAAAGTACAAAGTGGGCGGGTGGTCTGTACGTCAATAGTGGACAGAACACGTCACCCATTAAAAACTATCTGAAGCTTCTGTCTATAAGAAGTCACCATATCGAATTTCAAGTTGATATAGACTAATAATTAAGTTTTTCATACAAAAACCGAAAAGTAGGCGGTAAACGTCCAGTAATATATACATATGTGAAGTTTCCGTCCAATAGAAGCCACCATATCGAATTTCAAGTTGATATTTAGTTTAATTTTTGTCTGGTATATATTCAAAAAATATACAAACAGAACACAAAGCTTCACACATTTCATAATTACTTAATACTTATGCTTTGGTAAAATTGTGAACCCAAATTAATTACTTTTAAATTTGTGGTTCTTTTCAAACTGGCGACTTGTAATTTCGTACGGTGGTATTGGCCACAGATGTTAAAACATAAGTATCAAATGTGCGAAGTTTCAAATCTGTTAATAGATTTTTCAAATTGATGCTAAAAAGAAATTAAGTTTTTGACCATACTGAAATGGATGCAATCAATTGTGAAATAAATTAATGAAAAAAGATTTCCAAAAGCAGTCTTTTATATAAATGTACTAAAACGAGCAAAGCTTACTTTGTGACTGGTTAAAATTAACGAGTATTAAACACAACAAAAGTCGTAAACACAAGATTGTGAATACTCTCATTACATTTTATGATTAAAATTACATTGCACATATTTGTCGCCTGTTTTAATCGATATGCTTGGGTTGGCATTGTCTCATTACAGCACATGATTCTCTTGTTGGTAACAACATTTGAATCAACATTCTATTATTTTGCTTGAACTTTGCATGCAGTGTATTATCAGTTTGTCTGATAGATTGTAACGCATTAAAGGATTAGGCTCGTCAAGACGTGTTGATCTAGCCATGTCCATCTGTCTGTCTGATAGTTGCTACGTTTTTTTACTTTTTTTTTAAATACCTGGTTGAATGCCGGTATTTAAGATTCTTTTAGTTCTAAGAACATGAATTATCCATATTAGAATACAAACTCACCGTCCATTTTTGTGTTTAGGTACGAAAAACTTTTTATTTAAGTCCAAATTAGCTTGAAATTTAATTTGGTTGTTTTTTATTCAAATGCATGTAAAAACGGGATTATTCTGCCCACTTTTTGGGGTAGCCCCATACAAACACACAGCCCACTTTTGTGTTTTTGTATGAAAAACTTCTTCAGTTAAGTTAAAAATTCGATGTTGTGGCTTTTTATGGACGGTCGTTTTTTTTTTGTTTTCTTGTTGTTGTTTAGCATGTGTGTACTCTTGTTTGTGTACATCTGGCTGTGGATGTGTGTGTGTTTGAGGCTGTGTGCGCAACAGTTGCCAGCAAATGTTTATACAATTGTTGTCTAGTAGTATTTTTGTTTAAAATTACTATAACAGTATTTAATATTATTATCGTATACGACTATATAATGTCCTACATGACATACATACGCGTATGTTTCGCTCCCAAAGAAAGTAATAAAAAACTAGTGCTAAGTGTATCATCAAATGATTTTATTGTTTTAAAGTTACAATACATATTGATAGAATGTATACTTCGGTGTTATTTACTTCAAATGAAATTTTGTTATTACGGAAAATAAACTACAGATATCCGGCAAGAATATGAATTTTTAACATTTAACCTATACAACCTATATGTTGTAAGAATTGACATAGGTTGTCATTTCTAGCTTAAGAACAGAAACACAATATTTGCTTACAAAAACTTAAAAATGTAGGTCAAGTTTCTATGCTGGTTACCCTTTCTAGTGGTCCGATCCGGACCTTTGCAGTATATTTTATTAGAATATTATTTGTAAACAATTCTGTTTAGTAAAAAAAATAAACGAAAAAAAGTAAAATTAAAAACGCCCATTAAAAATGAAAACAGTAATAACCATTAAAAGTAAGATACAAAAAAAAAAAAACAAAAAACGCTTTACTTCGCACATGAGAGTGTTATCAAGGCAAAAATGAGTCAACGTTTGACATTGATAATTGAATTACACGTGGCAGCAAGTTATACGACAGCAACGAAACACCTGAACTTGTAGATGAAGAGTTGACTTGTTCTTTGAGGAAACATCATCTGTGTGATAAGGCTAATTAATACGAATTCAGACGCCAAACAGTGAAGTCAGTCTGTCAATCTGTCATACAAGTTAGTATGTCAGCATTGTTCATGCAGCTTTCTTGTGACACAGTTTCGTATTACCAGCTCAAGCTCAAAAGAACCAAAGCGTCCAAAACAAGTTGAATCATAACGGAGAGAGGTGACCGAAAAGAGGCAGAGAAAGAGAGTAAGAGAGAGAAAGAGAGTTAGAGAGAAAGAGAGAGAGCAGGCAATGAAAAATCGCGAAAAGCGAAATAAACACGCAAAATTTACATCAAAAGCAAAATTTTTTTTTTTTTTTAAATAAAGAATTGAATTTGCCGAATATGTTCAAAACAATAACAAAACGAAGAAAAACTATCTGCGACAAAACAATTCACACAAAGAAAACTGCACATTGATTATTGAAGTAAGTCAAGAAGCAAAGTAAGTTCTAAAGAATCGCGCCAAGCTAAAAAGGAGCAGGAAAAACGTTAATTTCGGTTGAACCGAAGCTGTAATACCATTCACACGAAATTTTAAATCGTCTTGTAAGACACAAAACATGAGTGACGGGTTTATAAAGCGGGTCCCTAAAAAGTAGGCGGAAGATGCCCATTAGTATATTTGTAAAGCGGCTAAATAATGAAGTTTTTTTTCAGAGTCACACCCATTGTTAAGTGTTCAAACATAAACTGTCCATTTTTAAGTTCATATTGACTGTAATAAAAAGGACTACTCAAAAGTGGGCGTGTCATGTCAATATGTATACTCTATTTGACTTAAATATAAATAAGTCTGTCTTTCGGGTTTCAGATGGATATATTCAAAAAATGATCCCTCAAAAATGCGCAACCGCTACCAGACAAGCATAGCTAAATCGACTTGTCTTTCGATGCTGATTAAGAATATATACACTTTATAGGGTCTGCCAAGTCTTCTTCTGCCTGTTACATAGATTTGTACAAACTTAATATACACTTTAACCGT
Organism: Leucophenga montana; assembly: GCA_035044765.1. NCBI lineage: Eukaryota > Metazoa > Arthropoda > Insecta > Diptera > Drosophilidae > Leucophenga > Leucophenga montana. The sequence continues at coordinate 135,385 of JAWNNQ010001784.1, read as the reverse complement.
ATGGATACATGGTATAAAAATAAATCATTAACTTCGGCAGAAACGAAACTTTAGTACTCTTCAAGTGAACTCCAATATTAACTGTTATGTATATTAACGTTATGGAGATAGTTTGAAGCCTTAATTCTATGTTTCTGTGAAGCGAAATGCCCATTAATATTTATATATATATGTAAATCGTCTATCCATAAGAAACAACCACGACATTGACTATATTAAGAACAAAATAGAACACAAGTGGACAGTTGCTTTATAAGGGGACTACCGAAAAAAAAGAACTGAACATGACCATTAGTAGTACATGGTATGTACATCACTTAAATATTGGGGTCTAACACAAAAAGTGGGCTTGCATATAAATATGGATACTTTATAATCTTAAATAATTTCCATCAGGTATCTCTAGCTCTCATATTACAATAATTATTGAGAAGCATACATATGTTAGCTCAAATCGGTGAAAGCAAATTTGGAAACGTGTCAATTTATGAAAGGAAGTCGTCTTACATATTGTACGAGTTGCGAAAATACTGTAAATTTAAGAAACAGATTTACTTATTAATGTACACAATTTGAAACAAAGAGCAGCACTGATAATGGAACTGAACTGACACAAAATTTCTTGCCCACATTCTTATATAGATAGATACTTGACACACTGATAACACGACATGAGAAAAAAATACTAGAAAAGCGCAGATTGTAGAGCAACAGGGATACAAATTAAGTAACTGCAGCACAACAAAACGAGAAGAAATAAAATTAAATCAATTTGAAACTAATAAAATCCGCCAAAAAGCGAATCACGAAAAGTGACTTAGCAGACATTTCCACACTTTTATACACGTTTTTATTAGATATATGTATTTATGAATACATATGTATGTATATACATACACATACATAGATTCCAACTTACCCCAACCTGGTTCACCGATGCGCTCAAATGCTGCGCTATGCGATTGAGAAATTTTCTGAAGGACGAGCGACGAAGGACACGTGTATGATGGCTGCTTGCACTACCATCGCTGTTGCTATTGCCGGTCGGTTTTCTTTCGCTGCGCATAGTATTTCGTTTATTATTCGATGCGTTGTTGTTTTGCGCTGCCACCGGCTGTAACATTATCGGCACATTGCCATTGCTGGTATCCGGCGTACATACAAGCGCTTCATAGCTATTCAGCGATACAATGCTACCACTGCGTCCGCGTCCACCGCCCACGCAAGATGTTATAGCGACGGCGCTGTGCCTGCTTCTATGTGAGCTATCGTGGTGGTTGTTATTGCCCACGCTCACCTCATCGCCTGCGGCTGTTGAAGAGGTTTTAAATTTACGCGACCAACGAAAGGGATTGCGTGGCATGGAAAAGGCGCGACGTATCTTCTTGGCATGCGTTGCCAGTGTAGAGGCTTGCTGGCCGGGAATGATGAGCACAGTTGATTGTAGCGACATTGGCAGCGTTGCAGATTGCTGGCTATATTGCTTTGATTTCAGGTCTCCGTTCGATGGCGATTCAATTCCGACGTCATTGTCGTTTTGGTGTTGTGGTTGTTGTTGTTTTGATGACGCCACAACTGGCGCTTCTTCACTTTTTGGCGTTTGCGTTGGCGTCGGTGTCGCTGCTGTTGTGGCTGCCATTATTGCTTTTGTTGTTGTTGTTGTTGTGGCTGTAGTTGCTGTTGGTGTCGTTGTGTTGGCGTTTTTGTGATGGGTGGCGTCCACATGCGAAGCATTTTGCTCTTTTGTGCCCATTGCAATGCTTTTTTTATACTTTTCTATTTAATAAAACTCACATAAAAACTATACAAATTTACATTGTATTTACTTATTTACCAAAATGATATTTTTTTTTTTTTTTGTCGCTTATTACACTTTTAATTTTGCTTTCGATTTTTATTCAGTTTTGTTTGGATTTCGCATTCGCTAGCACAATTTTTTTTTTCTTTTCTTTTTCGTTGCCTTTTTACACTTTGATTTTAAGCGCTTTCACTTTTTACTTAGAACGACTTTTGCACAATCGAAAATGGAGCATTTTCTTGCGTATGTAGTTTTTTTTTTGTTTCTACGCTGATTTTAACATTTGTGGAATAGCCTTACTTTACTGTTATTTTCCCGACAACGAGCGTTCAAGTGAACGTGTACGTTTTTACGCCAGACATTTTGTATTTTAGCACTCAGCTGTTGTATAGCCCATTACACACAAAAAGGTATTTTCTAGGCTATTTGTATTTACTAGGTCATTATACATTCCGCTAGATGGTGCTGTTACCTCGTGTGTTGAAATTGAATAAAACCAATACCGTTAACAGATTCAAATTGAGAACCGGAACCAATATTTTAAATTTTTTTTTAAAACATACCATGCATAGTGTACTTATGCATAATGTTCAAATGAAAACCAAAACAGCATTTTCCATACACCGACAATATGCGTATTGGCTGCAGTATCTGCTGAAGAAGAACGTATATGACTTCTGTGCCAACTTGCAGTAGCAAATACTGTTTTATTATTTGTATTTTTCAGGGATATCAAATAAGAGCTATGAGTCGGAATAAATCGAACACTAACAATTTTTATGTTTTAAATAAAACTTATTTTTCAATTTTTATTATAAAAATTGCAAATAAAAATTGAATTAAAATATCTTTTGATCGGGATGGCCCATTTCATAAATGGCCCTATATATTTTATCTACACTTCATAACTTTTCAATTTTTTATAAAAATCAGCAAATAACTCTTATTTCATAATTTTTACAATAAAACTTATAGTCGTTACGATCCCTGGTATTTGTAAAGCTGATTTGACAGATTTATATTCCAGAATTTTATTCGTTGCTGAAAAACTGAAGATACTTGGAGAAAGTAGTAATTTATATGTAACTGGAGACGAACTCGATGCGTACATGGATATGATTAAAAATAATCGCAAAGATACAAAAAGGGATGTATTATCAAAAAAAAATCGATTATAAAGGTTTTTCTCAGACTAAAATGATTAAACACCAAAGAAAATGTACTGAAATGGTGGGTAGAAACTTTCCCAGATCTACACGAAATTTGAAATGTTAGTCTCGCAGATCCAGCTACGCAAGTAAGCGTAGTGCGTTTGTTTTCCGGCGTCAAGTTTGTTATGAATCCGATTAGAAAGCTTTAATACTATTCACACGCATTAAACAAGTAACTGCTAAGAACGTTGGGCCTATGAAGGATATCTCTAAAAATACGCGAGACACTAATAATATATGATGCTTGTATTTACTTTCTCTTGAATAAATAAATTTTTTTTTATTTTTTTTTTAAAATAACATGTTTCTATTTACTTTCTCTTGAATGAAGAATAGTTTTTATTTAAATTTAAATAACGTGTTATTAATTTGAGATATTGTCTTTGGAACGTTGGCAATAGAAATTATGCTCTTTTTTTAAATAATTTTAATATTGACCGGTACCGCTACCGTACTGGTATACCGAAACTAACTTCTACCGTACCATACCTAAACCGAAATACAATCCCACTTTCGAATTTTTGTATGAAAATTTATTTTACTGCTGTCAATATCACTTTAAAAATTGACGCGGTGGCTTCTTTTGAAGGTACTCTTTACATATATATCAATGGGTGTGATCCCACCACTTTTGAAGGTAGCCCCCATACAAACCACCTTACCTTTGGAATTTTGTACGGAAAACGATTTTATTGTTATCTTATGTACGCTGCCCCCATTCCCCAGCCCCTATCTCTCCTTACTTTACCAACCCTTGTTCCTGCCCCCTTCGATCTAATTAACATGTATTCAACACTTTATTTCTCTATCTTAAATTGTACCCAGCGCGTTGCAGCCATTCCCCCTGTCTCTCCTACCCTTACCCCTCCTTCAATATGTTCCCTTACCCTACCTCTCATTCCCCTCTTCCCCATTAATTACCATCCTTCCCCTACCTCCCATTCTAATTCCCCTGCCCCTCTTTCCCTTCCCCCTATCTACCCTTCCTTTACCACCTATTCTCAATGCTCCCTTTCACCATCAATCAAATTAACATGTGTAGAATAATTCATCCCTCTATCTTAAGAGGAACCCGGCGCGTTGCTGTCCTTCCCCTACCTCTCCTTCCCCTTCTTCACCATGCGCCTTTCGTTACCACCTCTTCACCTACCACCACGTCTCATACCACTTCTTTACCTGCCCTTCCCTCTAACTACCTTCCTTTGACTTAAACTTCTCCCTTCCTCCTTTCCCGTGCCCTCCTCGTTACCATTAATATGTAAATTCAATATTTTTCTAGATTAATTTTCTATAAATTTTTTTTCGTGAATTTTTCCCATATTTTAATAGTTATTCTGCTATTCGGTGCGGAGATGAATACAACAAATTTGAGATCATTAAAATCGGTTTAGCCGTTCTCGAGTTATAAATGGTGTAACTAACCTTTGTTTCATATACATATATAGATTAAAAACGAAAATTAGTTATTTTCATTAGTATATGAAATCGTCGTGAGTTCAAGACTGCAGTAATCTTTCATGTTTTATATTATGTTTATGTAGTATTTACAATCTATGTATAGGATAAGATAATTTTATTTAAGTAACGGAATAATTGTAGACATACTCGTGTACTGACGTAATTTTTTTAAGCCCTTCAGAGTTTTAGTTTTTTTTTTCGTAATATAAATTTGTTTTTAAAAATTTTGTTCACTACGTTTACATAATTTATTCACCTTCACTAAAATATGTAGACGACTAAAATAATCGAATAAGAGGAGAAATGATTACTAAACATCAAGAAGTTTTAAAAGCATTTAATTTTTATATACGATCATATTCATAATTGTTTGATATTTTTGCTTTGAGTGCTTTTGAAATGTTTTTTTTTTATAAAGATATTTATAGATTTGTCTGTTAAAAGTTATGTAATATTGTTATGTCATCGAATCCACACATTCATGTCAAAATTCAGATTAATCCGATCAATAGAAGTAGGTTGAGACTGAGTTCCAAGATTTGAACACAAAATCAACAGTTTGGGTTGAAAAATTTCTAAAATAATTATACGATATCAATAAAATAGTTAATTCAGCTGTATCAGAACAGACAATCAGATGTATCCAACAAATTTGTAGGACGTATTCTTCGCAATGAATTTTTTAGTTATTAATCGACAGTTGTGATCTCTGAAAAAAAAGGAGCTTTTTGAATGCAGAGACAAAAAGTACAATGACAAGATAGTGAAAACGGCGTATAATATTGTCGAACCCCTATTGTGAATATGTGTAACTGCAAGAAACCGATTGTTTTTAAAATTCGTTTTATAACTATGTTACTACTGGACAAACTTTTAAAGATTTATTCTCTTTATTTAATGAAAGTAAATTCCATATTCTCTAAACAAAACTGAGAGCTCAGCGGGAAAATCAGTTCAAATACGGTGAAAATAAAAACTTGAAAAGCGCACAAACACTAAGTCAACAAAAAACAAAGCATTCGCTGATCTGTCGTTCTTATAAAATGCGCCCTGGCATCATATTTCTATTCAGACTCTATTTGCTCGCCGAGCAGAGATAAGCTTCTTCCAAGTTAGAATGAAGAAAAGCTAAAAATAATAATAAGAAAAAAAAAACAATTTAAAAAAGTGGTGTTAAAATTGCTGCAAATAAATATTTAAAAATTTAGTGAATCATAGTGAGTCTTCCTAAAAATATAAAAGAAATGTAAGTAAATGAACGAAACTAGTAAAATGTGAACTTTTTAAATGGTTTATATTTAACTTGTAGCATTGCAGAAGATATATGTACCTACTACTTTATTCGAATCGTATATCCTTAATATATCTAAAATTATGCTGAAAAACAAACAATTGTGAATAGTAAACGTATTTCCATCAATTATAATATATTAATAATGATATAAGCAATTTCATAGCATTAACAAAATTAGATATAATTATAAAGATAAAAGATATTACATCTTTCATTGACGACTACTACGAAAAAATAGAGATCATGGTGAAATGTGATCTTTCGCTTTACGATCTGTCTAGTGATTATTTCATACAAAAAGACAAAACAAATTAATCAAAATAGAAAAATGACTAGTCATACACCAAACAAAATAACAATTTGTTTTATTTCGAAAGCAATGTCGTATCTGTCTGCGTGCCAAATAAAAATCACCATAAAATTCCATTGGTAAACACGTTTCTTCCAGAATTGCGAAATAGAAAGAAATCACCATTTATAGCCCCTAGACATTTGGTGATGTAGCACGTACACACACTCCAAGCCCCATCCAAGATGCGATTTGATGTTCAGACATAGAAAAAAATCACAAGCTGCAAAACAAATAGTACAACAAAGCAAAGATGTTGATACCTTTGAACTGATAACAGACAGATGAAAACTGACTTAAACTGGTTTTGAAAAATAATACTCCTTCGACTTATACAGCGAGCTGTACTAGAGGCAAAATCAGCTCTGATATATTGATTTTATAATTACTCTGAATACTGAACCATGCGCTATATGTATTGAAATTACTAGATTTGACCTTATTCGCTGATAAGACAAGTTGCCCGTTGCACAGATCGGATCTGTCCGACATACCATACCAGTTTCGCGAGGCTCTAATCGCATCAGATGGGTCTCGCTTGTTTTTCCAAAGAACCAGTTTAATCCGGTTTGTTGTTTTCTTAAAAAAAAAAAATAGACAATCTATTAATTATGTTGTAATTATTTCTTTTTACTTGAACTCTTAAATCTTTTTTTAATATTTCACGGCAAAATGAATACAAAAGAGATTGAATTACGTGTGAAATCTCATTAGGCTTTTGACGAAATAAATGCCACTTATTGTTATTCATTGATGGCTACAACATCGCCACCGTCCATTGTCTCGATGGTATGTACCTTAGCAGCTGTTTTACGTTCACTGATCTCTTTAATTGAACAACGTTCCTCGCCCAAAATAGGCGCCTGAAATCTTTGCTGACGCGCTTCTTCAAATTCTTTGGGATGCATTTTCTTGCGATGTGCATGCATGTTTGCGCTTGAATTGAAAGTTTTCGGGCAATGTGGGCAGGTGTAAAGCACGTCGCCAGTGTGCGTTGTCATATGTTCCTGAGAAATGATTCGAGTATTTATGTAATGATTAAAGAGTAGCGTACACAAAATGCATGATAACTTACGCGTAAATTTGGCGCACGTTTAAAAGATTTCTCACACATCGGACACTGGTGTACACGTCCCGAGTGCATATATTGCATATGTGTTTTATTAGCATGTGCATTGGGGGATATCTTCATGCAGATAGTACACTGTACTGGTCGGCGACTCTCCTCGGTGTGCATCATTTTCTTGTGTCGCGCTAGCCCATATTTTGTGGTCAGCGAAACCCCGCAAATATCACACTGTATCAGCTGCCGTCCGCCATTCGCATGTTCTTCCATATGACGTGCCAATGCCTCCCGTCCTTGTATGGATTTGCCGCAGATGTCGCACATTTTTGCATATTTGTTGAGATGTACACGCTCGAAATGCTGCTGCATTGTATATGTGGTGGGGAAACTGGAAACACACAAAATGTTTAGCTACTTGAAGCATTATAAAATGGAACACCATTTACTATTTAACATACCGTTTGCCACATTGAGTACATGGAATGATACGTTCTCCCTCTGGCACATGTGTGAGTTGATGTCGAGTAAAAATCACATGACTATAGTAACTCTTTGAGCATATATCACATTTATAAACACGTCCTTTGGTTTTTAAGTCGTGTACACGCAGGTGTATTTGTAGACTACGTCTTTTGCTCATTACCTGTTCGCATATGTGACATTTGAAGATCTCAGGATTTTTATGATAATACAAATGATCTACTAGATAGCCACGCTTATAGAACTTAACGCCACAACATACCGCGTAACCGCGTTTCACATTGTGCTGCACCCGAAAGTGTTGCATTAGTTTCGTAAAATTTTCGAAATCTTGTTGGTTGCATATGTTACAATGAAGTTTAAAGTGTGCTGCAATGTATTCATTAAAGTCTTTAGTTTTATTATGTTTTTCTGTTGATTTTGGTCTCTTTAGTTTTGTGTCACGTTTTTTATATTTTCCCCGCACCACACGTGTACGTTTCACGCGCTCCGGCTGAATCAATTCTGCAAGTGGCTTGAAATCTGTATCGGTATCATCATCGCTATCGCTGGATGTGTCTGAACATGGCGCTGCAACGTCATCATAATTGTCGCCTTGTAAACTATCGTCCAGCACATCAGCCATTGTTAGATCAGCCTCGGGTACTTCAATTTTAATTTCATTCAAATTTATTTCCTCTAGCACCACCTCCATCAAGGCATTTGCTTGTTCAGTGTCATCGCCAAGTTTTAGGTCTGCCAAACGTGTCTTTCGCGGCCGTCCACGTTTGCGTTTCATCGGCGACGTAGGCGGCGACACAATATTGGATTCCTGCTCCTGTTTGAAGGGCGCTGGTGTTTCAAGATTAACTGCAGCATCCTCCAACTCGTTGACTTTTACAACCACCGACTTTGATGCCTCCAGTTGAGCATTGTGTGCTACTTCCACGGTCAAGTAAAATTGATGGAATGTGTGTAAATTTTTCCAGCATGTTGTACAAATTAAGCGCGCTGTTTCTGGCGCATTACTGAGCTGTAATTTATTAAAAATAATGAACCACTTACGTTTTTACTTTTCTCTATTTGTGCACCATGCAACCAACTCACCTCCAGCCAAAAATGTTTTTCTATTATATGCTTCACATCCAACAACTCTGCTTCGTCTGATGCGAATACTATACCACCGCGGTCATCGCAACTTGCTGTCAGACAGAGATAACACAGCATATTTTATACAATTCGATTAAATTAAAAAACCTGAAACAATTAATTTGTTCGCTCTTCGGTCGCACTCGCTGTATGCGGTGCCTAGCAACACTTATTAATGCTTTTTCATACGCCGCCGCCGACAGCATTTTGTGTTTACCAACACTGCACGGGCTGATAAGATTTACGCGTCTAGGCAATTTATTTAATTTGTATTTGCTTTGTTGTTTATCGTGTTTATAACGTGTTTATAAATTGTCTATAGTCCAATATGTACACTAGTCAAGTACTGAAAAACTCTTAACATTCATTTGAAAAAGACTTAGGCGTTTGCGTCTTATCGAATTAAAAATTTGTTTGTTTGTACCCCAAACTAATTTATTTGATTAACAATTTGGAATAGCAACAAGTAAACTAAAAAGCAAAGTGCGTTCTTATATTAGGCAGCAATTTTACAAGCGACCTCGGTAGAATAATGCGGCGCAAATAATACAAATATGACGTAAAATTATTTGTTCCGTACAGGTACGATACAAATAAACATAAATGTACATATATATGTATTTACGTACGTACATACTTAAGTTACTCTATAATGAGAGATACTCAGCTATAAACTTGTATAAACCTTTATTTTGACACCCTAAAACTTGTCTCAAAACCTACTTATCAGAGGATTAAATGCTCTACAACTTATGTTTAAACATTTTTTTTTATATCTTGAACCATTTTCGAGATAAAGGGCAGAGCGCGCGCGCGCAATGTTTAACTATTTAGAGTATCATTCGTGGTCAACCTGTAGTCCCGATTAAAAACATGCCGTATGAAGTTTATAAATTATTGATAAATATATAATTCTAAATAATTTGCATTTTTTATTAACTATTACGTTGCAATTAATAATTTTTATACCATTCACACATAGTGTGAGATGGTATTATCAGTTTGTCTGAAAGTTTGTAACGCATTAAAGGAGCCATTGTAGACCCCATAAAGTATTAATATTCTTGACCAGCTCGACGAGACGAATCGATCTAGCCATGTCCGTCTGTATGTTGTTGCGCAGTTTTTGGGGACCAATTTGTATACTATCCAGTTGAAATTTTGCACATATACTTTTTTTATTGTAGTTTAATAGAGTATCTAGATTGACCTGCCACGCTCACTACTGCCCTACTGTCTACTTTTGACTTTTTGTAAGAAAACTACTTTATTAAAGTCTATATTAGGTTGAAATGCAATGTGGTGCCACCACCCACTTTTGGGATTTTTCATTAAACTCTATAATTTCAGTCAAAACCAATTTAACATGGTGGCTTCATATGAACGGACACTTCGCATAAATATCAAGGGGGTGTCACGCCCACTTTGGAGTAGGCTTCAACAAACTACCAGCCCACGTTTTGGTTGTTAAATTTTGCCAATACGAGTACCTACATAACTTCACAGTTTGAAACTTCATGTGAATGGTATTAAAACCTCGGCACCACCGAAGTTAACGTTTTTTCTTGTTTTACATATCGATGTACATAGTAAAGGCACAGGTTAGGGTATTCGCAAAGCAATACAATACAAATATTTTAAGTTTTTTTCTTCCACTAAAAATTAATTCACTCGTATTCTGGGTTATTAGTGTCTAAAAGTATCTTAATCTTATCACAGCACATGAGTTTTTTACAGCTAGGTGGCAATTTTGCCCGCGTTTGCAAATTTCGCCAATATTTATTTTTTTCCGCTACGTTTTATGACCCTATAACTGTGTGGGCGTTTAAGAAAGTTTACATTTTTATATCAGACAAAGATTAGTTCTTGACCTAAAATATTAGATCAGTAAATACTATCATCGCTTTTAGAAAGTACTTTATTTTGTATTAATAGCAAGATACAAAAACGCATATAAGAATTATAAAATTCCACACTAACTTTAGATAAATTCTTAAACAATGCGTCGAGTATAGAATAACGTACATACTTTGACTCACCCGAAGTTACAATTTTCCATTTTCAATATACAAAAGAATTCTTGGCTCAAGTTAAAGAAACGATGCATTGTTGCTCCTTTGTTTCAATTATTTATTTATCTTTGTTCTTCTTGAGCGCTCTTTGTATGCCTATCATTTATGAAATTGCCCAAGATTTACAAACAGATGGCTTATCGCATTCAACGACGCAAGAACTTCTCTAGCTAGGAGATAAGATTCATTCATTTAATCAGACAAAAAGTTACACCAAATTTATTAAATTTATTCTACTATTTATTTAGCCGCTAATTTCTTATCTTTTTTAATAAACAGATATATTAGTTCGCACCGCACAGTAGTTACTTTATTTTGCAATGGACGCGGTGAAGGTTGTTCCCGATGGTGGCTACGGCTGGATCGTAGTTTTTGCTGTTGCAATTATAAATGTAAGTTTGTTCTACAATTATCTTTAAGTATATTTAATTCATATTAAACATGCAATTCAAATTCTATACACAGATGACAAATCAGTCTATACTTTCGGTGTTTGGACAACTTTTTGGTAGTGAGCTAAAACGGATGCACCAGGAAACCTTCACTGCGGCATTGATTACGAATTTAAATAGTTTGGCATTGAATTTCTCCGGTTTGTTCATTGGACCTGCCATAAAAAATTTCAAGCCACGAAATGTTGCGGCCACTGGTTGCATACTGGTCTCATTTGGTTTAGCAATCTGCTCATTTGCTACACAGGGTTGGCACTTTATTATCGGTTATAGTTTCTTTGTTGGCTTGGGTCTCGGATTGATCTCGCCATCGACCTTCATGGCCATCAATTCGTATTTTAGCACTAAACGCGGACGAGCTGTTGGTGTTTCCCTTGCTGGTGCCGGATTGGGGCAGGTCTTTATACCACATGCAGTGTGTTTCTTTCTTGAACACTATGGCTTCCGCACAGCAGTATTAGCAATGTCGGCATTAGCACTCACTGGTGTAAGTATGCTTTGATATTTCAGCTCAAATTATTTATTTAAATTTTAATCCTCGTTTTTACAGCTCTTTGGTGTTGTTTTCCTCAAGCCCTTAACACCGCTGCCTAAGCACAATAATCACAAGCATATGCGATTGTTAATAACACAGAACAAAGATCAAAAGTCTGAACTACAGAAAGTTGTCGTTGTCTCAAATTCGCAGTGCGCACCAAATTCCAGCGAGTCTTCATTGTCAACGCATCGCAAATTGTGCAGTAAGATTTGCCATCGTTTAGTGCAAGCAATGGATCTGGAATTGTTGCAAGACATTGTATTCTGGAGCATACTTATAGGCATGGCACTTGTGTACACGGCCACTGTTAACTTCACTATGCTATTTCCACATTTTCTTGAATACTCGGTTGGCTTGAGCAGAGCCAACATCGCCAATTGTATGTCCATCATGGCAGGTGCGGATATCGTTTGTCGTCTAGTATTACCCTGCATAACGGATAGATTAAAGATTCCATATCGTGTCGTATTCTTGCTCGGCACAGTGGGCCTTCTTGCTGCCCGCACCGCAATTGCAGAATCGATGGATATGTCTGTAATTATATTAATGTCAATACTTACGGGCATGACCAAATCGGCAACGGTGCTCAACAATAATCTTACAATATCGGCATACTGTCGTTCCGAGAAATTAGCTGGCGGTCTAGGTTTAAGTATGATTTCCAAAGGTATAATTGTTATAACTATTGGTCAACTGTTAGGCTGGATACGTGATTATACAGATTCGTACGTAATATGCCTGCATGCACAAAATATACTACTGTTGCTAGTGATCTTAGTGTGGACACCGGAGATTTATTATCGCTACAGGAAACAGAAACGTGAAGCGCAAAAGTCGACAGAATCAACGCAGGAGGAACTAGAACAAATCAATACGTCGTAAACGTAAATAAAACCAAATTATTGTTCAATTATTTGACGAATGTGATACAAGAATATTGGAGCTGTAGACTGTCTTCACCGCGACACATTTTAACCGCAGAATTTATCTATTTTAGGTATCTCTAATTAGGTTTTAAGAGCATCATTTACATCGATATTATTTATTACCATAAACTATTCCATTTTTCAATACAAACATACCAAATAAAGCGTTAATCCTTAAGAAAAGTAAACTATGTTGTATTTTTTACTTCTCAGGAGTAACTTTCACAAACTGAGAAAATTTAAAAAATAAAAGTTACAGGTTGTTTACCACAGCCTCGCCAGATGGGGTATTGTAGTAGATTTTACGCTCTATGCCATCAGCGGTAATTGTTCCAATACGAACGACACCGCCGGAGCTGCCATCATGATAGATTGCGTGCTGTACAGCTGTAAAAATTAATACAATTGAATATGGTACATGAAATACGTTCTAGTAATATATGAGTTACAACATACCCTTCTTCACAAACTCAATGCAATCGTCCTTGTTCATGTTTGGACGGAAATTTTCTCTTACAAAACCGTAAATGTAACCAGAGCCAGAACCACCGATTGTGCACTGCTCACGTTTTAGCATACCGCCCACTGGAATGCTGTACACCTGGCCACCAAGCTTTGCATCCCAACCGGCGACAATAATGCCAGCAACCAAAGTGTCACGATAATTATAGCAGAAATTACGAAACTCGGAAGCAGCTTCCCAGACAAGTGGCTCTTGGCCGGTCGAATTTTCGTGATAATTCAATGAATAGGATACAATGTCTGCAATAGCCTGTGTATCAGCGGCGGAACCACTGCGACAACAGTAGATTTTGTCCGAAATGCATGTTAGCTTGTCTGTCACTCTGTTAGCCACATAAACGCCGTTGCTGGTGCGGGAGTCAGCACCAATGACGACGCCGCCATCAAACTGAACAGCCATAATGGTGGTCTAAAAGTCGAAGATTTTATTAAATTCTATGCACACTGCTAACAGTTTTAACAAAACTTACGCCTGTGCTGAGCGGAGCATCCATAAAATCGTTGCCGAACTCCATTTTGCTTCTATTTATTTTAATAAAATTTCTTGTGTAAAAGCGGCAAACAAAATACACTGCAATGAGTTGCTAATTTCTATGAACTACAGTGTTAGTGTGGAAAAAGTTATCAGTTTTTTGCTCGACACAATACAACACTGTACTTTGTAGTGTTGAAAACATGCTACATGTTTGTACAATATAAACATAACCTATAGCCTACTACCAAATTTGTTTAATAAATTGGTTGTTTGTTGTGGATTAATTAAATAAAAAATGGCTTATGTAGCGCTCAGTGAAGCAGAGAAGATATTTATCATGCACGGCGTTGAGGTATATTAAAAGCAACTGTTGTAAATCTACAGATTTAAACGTTTTATTTGTACGCAAAGGATGATTTCCGTAATGATGGGCGTTCTCGGCGAGATTACCGACCCATGGAGCTAGAAACTGGACTAGTAAGTAATGCCAGCGGATCCGCACGTCTGCGACTTGCCAATACAGATATACTAGTCGGTGTTAAGACAGAAATCGATGCACCACATGCACTGGCACCGGAATGCGGTAAAATTGAATTCTTTGTTGATTGGTGAGATTGTATATAAAGCATACTTGTGTATGTATATTCCATGTTTAACATTGTTATTGTATAAACAAACTAGCTCAGCGAATGCCACACCAGAATTTGAGGGACGTGGTGGCTCAGACTTGGCAAAAGAACTGATTTTATCACTAAAGAACGCTTACGGCTCCCAAAATGCATTTGATTTAAAATCATTGTGTATCATACCTGGACAGCAATGCTGGAAGTTATATGTGGATATATTGGTATGTTACATTAATACTGTTTCAACGATTTGTTGTAGTAAAGGTACGATATATTTTTAGATACTGGAATGCGGTGGCAACTTGTATGATGCAGTTTCGCTGGCAGCCAAGGCGGCGCTGTATAATACCAAGCTGCCACGAGTCACAACAGCCATCATGGATGCTGGTGAAGCAGATATAATTATATCCGATGACCCTTACGATTGTACGCGCATTAATATCGAACAAATACCAATTATAGTCACAGTCTGCAAGATCGGTGATCAATGTCTTGTAGATCCCTCAGCAGAAGAGGAAGTGTGCAGCACTGTAAGCGTTGTTGTATCAGTTTCGCATAAGAATGGCAAAAGTAAGCAAATTTAACGGTACTATGAAAGTTAATTTGTGTACCAATTTAATTTGCTTTTCTCACTTAGATTTCACATCCGGTATGCAAACGATCGGCGGTGGCTCACTGCATAAAAATACGCTTTTTAATTGTCTCAAACTGGGTTTCTTGGCGGCGGAGCATCTTAACAATGTGCTGTGCAAAGCGCTTAAAGAAGAGGAAACGCGCGTGGGACCTAAACGCCCTAACATAATTGGATTTCTTAAATAAATTTGTTTGTTCTTGGCAAAGTAGTTTTATTATTTATTCAATTACCGACATTTTGACTAAATACTTGACAACTTAAATATCAAATCTAATTTCAACTAAATTTATATTGCTTTATAAATGCGTTAATTACGTTTCTTGGTTTGCCTGGAGGCGATTGGCTTCTTCTCCTTTTCTTTCTCTTTCTCGGGCTGTTTGCCAGTGAGTAACGATGTTATCATTTCACTTATTTCGGGCATATCGTTGGACATCTGTGTGGATATGTAATTTTATATTAAAAAGAAATTTTTAATATATTGGTGTAGATTACTTACCTTTGGAAATTGAATATTCTCGATTTCTTTCTTGGTCTCTGGATCATTGATTAGCTTGGGCAATACCAGCATAAGTAACAGCGGCAATACCATCATCAGCACCATCGGACTGAACAGGAAATCGGTAATCTATATGGGTGAATTTACATTAATTACATTACGCTTATATCAACTTATTTACAAACCTTCCACTGTTCTCTAGTCTGGAAATACTTGAAACGTGTCAGTGCCTTCATTTTGAGTGGATAATGCGTTTGTATGATTTGCGATGGCTGCACATAGTTAAGTTTGCGGGCACGGAACTTGCCTCGGGGATTGATTTCAACTCTCACCTTTAAACAATGAAATACAAATGTATTTTAGCAATGCGTGTGCTTAATTGATAGTGTGTTACTTACCGGCTCATAAAAGAAGTCGGAATTGTACACCTCCACCACATAGCTGCCCGATGGCACGCTGCTGATAACGAAGTTACCGTCTTCGTCCAGGAATCCTTTGTATTCACCGCTATTAATCGAAACGACTGTGTTTAATTGCCATTGATCTACTTGCGACGGCATGCCGAAATGCTCCGGCGGAAAGACTTTGCCTTCAATCGTATACAGCCCGGATAGTTCCGCCGTGGCCTCCGAATCGTCTTGGTTAATAATAATATCTGCTCCACAAACTGCTGAAAGCAGCGCGAATCCAAACAGTTGGCTCTTCCACGTCAACATTTCAACTTAGTTCTCTTAATTTGTTTCTACTTAATTTATTTAATGATTTTATAAAAAAAAAAGATGACTTCGTTTTCCGTGTATGTTCCGAATCAGCTGATTATCACTGAAATTAGAGCTGTAAGAATCGTATCCATATTTATCGACATGTTGAAGGTAATACGGACCAATACATTTTCGGTGACGTGCCGATATATCATTAACATAAAGTACGTTTCAATACATGACGACACTTCTACAATAACAATTTATTATTTCGTTGCTAATTAAATGTTTGTACTTCACGCGCTTTGTCCAATATGGACATCAATTGCTGTCATAGACTTTTTAATCTACATACTACGATGTCGTTATACTGGGTTAATGGCCTATCGACATTTTTACATTATGCTGCCCTCAATGTAAAAGGGTATATTAAATTTCTACAAACCGGTATATTTCGAACTACTTCGGATGATATAATAGGCTATTCACACTGGCCAACAGCTAACATCTAATAGGCTATTCACACTGGCCAACATCTAACATCTTACATCTTCTGACAAGATGTTGCATAAGGTTTTGCCGTGCCAAAATTTCCTCATCCATTCCATCTCTGTGGGATGTTCCTATCTCATACTGATCCACTTGATACTTTTCAATTACATCACTAATATTTTTATCATTCATAACGAAACCGTTTCCATTGTCAACGCAAATGAATGGCAACTAAACAGCGGCAAAATTTTTAATTCAAAAAATTGGTTTGCAAACTCGAAGAATGTCTGATTAATCAAATGTACTTTAATTTTTAGTGACCCAAAGAACCATTGCCATTCGTATCAGTTGGACTTCCGGGATGGAAAATCTGCTAATAGATATCTGGGAAGAGAATTCTCATATTACAAATTTGAGAGATGTTCGCAATAATTCCCACATCTATATGGTAATGCCTGCAAGCATGAAGGAGTCCGGGAGGAGTCTGCATGGCCTCACTAAGAGTAGGTGCAATCCATTTTGGGCTCCTTTCGTTGCTACAACCCGATTGAGTTCGATCCAGAATCATCATGATGCAGCACCAGCACCATGGCTGAAAACGCAAGCACTGGTGACCCACCCAATGAAACCTTCCAAGGCGGATAACTGAGCTGTGGAATTTAGCTCGTTAAAGGCTTGAAGTAAAAAAACAACAGCAAAAGTCTCAAGAAGAACAACAAAAAGCGCAACAAGAGCTACTTAAGGGTATAGCATCCAGCACGGGCGCCTTTCAATCCGAATTGCTGGGATTCCTACGCGGATCTAACAATTAGAATTTAATTAAAAATAAAAATTCTTGTGACTTTAAGTGGGTTTTTATTGTACGTTTCTATTAATGACAAACTTGACTATAGCAGATCTTATTTCTTCCGCAGATTGATTATCTGAGAAAGTGTTGCTTCGGTGTGGCTGTTCCTGCGGGTCATTTGCAGAGATTTTCAAATTTTCGTTGATGGCGCTGTTAAAATATTATGCAATACGCATTAAGTCATGAAATGTGGCGTAATACGAAGATCAATATTTCGGGATGTATCGATATTCGTGAGCAAAATTACATCGGTCCTCATTGATATATTGCCTTCTATCACTAACCATAGAATGTATGGTCTCTATTCTCTACTTAGTGCTTCTATACAACGATGAATTGATAGATTTATACTTTATAGCACTGTACAAAAAGTTTGCTGCTTTATACAGATTACCTATTATGTGGTTAAGAACGTGTACGCTCGCGTCCTCGCGTTGATAGATTTCCTGTAAATTTTAGCACACCAATATTATATATAGATATATTAAGATTCGGATTATCGATATACCGTAATACCGGTTTATCGTTTTTTTATATCGTGTTCCTCACAGGGTAAGTAGTATATTAAGTTTCTACAAAATTTAACTACAAAAGAAACTTCTCATTTGAAAGTTTCATACATTCTTACAAACTTATTACATTCTTTTACACTGTGCAGAAAGAGTAGATATTTCGAAAAGCCGCTATGTCAACAATTCTACCTGCGATATATCGGTCCTCATTGATATATCGTATTCATTATATCGATAGTATCGATACAATAGCGCGTAAATCCCTAGTCCATCTACAGCATTGCCGTGCATTGCTCGCGCCAGTGCATAAAGAGTGCGCGTTTCGAACGGTCGATAGTTAACGGTTTATCTCTCGGCCAGAGTAAAGTGAGAAAATTTGACGACGCGAGTGATAAAAGAAAGAATTGGCTACTCACAAACGAAAGTTTGAAGCGGCAATTTTTAGGTTAGTGAAGGTTTTTGGCCAACATAATTAAAATATGCTTGTGCAAAATAACAATGTGAAGTAATGAATGTGATAAAGCTAGCATAAAGTTCACAGGATAGATTAAATCTCGTTTTAAATAAATAAAAACATATATAAATGTATAATTAAATTTATCTTAGTTCATGTTGCCGTTTTGAAAGCGAAATTAAATTTTAAAACTTTTGAAAAACCACACCCATTTTGAATACAGTTTTTAATGTGATACTTGTATTTTTGTTTGTTTTTAAATTATAAAAGTAAAGGTATTTAGCGCATAACCATAACTTGTCTCCACACACTCAAATAATAATAATAATAATGCGAAAAACTTGTTGCGCTGCTATTTTTGTTGTGCTTATTATTGTTGTTGCTGTTATTGCTGATTTGTCGCAGTTGATGTTTGTAAATACTTTATTTTTCTTTTGAGAAGTTGAGAGTTGTTTCGTTGTATCAGGTTAAATAAATACACAATCACCATATAAAAATTCCAAAGTCGCATTGCGCAGCGGCAACATTAGCGTCGACGAGTGATGAGGTTCATCGCCGACGGTGAACGGAGTATGGAACTGTGTTTCAAAAACAGGTTTCCAGACGATGTTGGAGGGGCAAAACTACTAACTAAGTATTCATAGATCTCATGCAGCCTCCTCCAGCGCAGCTTCTCTTCCGATGTTGTGTGAATGCTAATTAACATGCGTTGTTGTTGTTCTGTGCAAAAATTAACATATTAACAATGTTTAATATATATTTTGCAGTAGTAAAAAAAAAAAAAAAGAAATGAATCATACAAAATTTCTGACTGAAAAGTTGAAATAATATTTTTCCAAATATGTGTAAATAACAAATTTGGGAATGTCACAGAAAATGATTTCGTCCAGAGCCGATTACATGGTGTCACAGAAGCCGTATTGTGCCGATTTCCAATAGAAGTCCATCGAAGGAGCATTTAATAACCAAAAACTTTTTTAATCCTTTACTATTTGTGCTTCACTTGCAGAACGGAATGACTACACTTTTAAAGAACATGTGTAAAATAAATAAAAACTAAATTTTTAAATGAAATAAGAGAGAATAAGGGCACATAATTTGGTATGTTTGTAGATGTTACTTAAGCTTTGCCAAAAAAATTCAAAACAAATTTAAAAAGTGTAGCGAATCCGTGTGGAATTCGTTTTTTATTTGCGAAACAAAATAATGACATGCCGTGGTCGGATCTAACATCATGCCCAATGTTTTTACGAGCACATTTGCAATGCGTTATAAACGTGACTTCAAAATGATTTAATTATTTTTATTTTCTGTGCTAAACCTTGAAAATTGACAATTGTCAAGTAACAAACAAACCACGAGTGACAACTAACAACGACTACGTGAAATAATTAAAGTTTTGACTATTATTTAATGTCTTTAGATTATATGTATATGTATACTATACTTAATAATATTGCCCATATTCCATAAACAAAGTTTTCACTGAAAGTATGTTCAGTTTATTGTGATGTATATATGTAGATGGAACATATACAAGTTGCGTCATAATTTACCAAAAATGTAAAAAAAAAAAAATGGTATGGTATAGCCTTTGCCCACCTATGTAACTTTTGAATGAAATTGTAAATCTTAGTATTTGGCTACGCAATATCTTCAACGTTCATCTAACATACAAATCAGCTTAAGTGGAAATTGCAGAATTCGATCGACTATATCTAAAAAAAAAACACAAGAATTATACATTTTTTTTTACGGTATCGAGCTGTTGTGATTTATTTCTTTTACCGCTGATGAACCTCAATACGCATCATTTTAGTTTCCTCTTGCTGGCCATTGATGTTCATTATTGTTATTTTAGCAGAGCTTGTGCACATTTCAGCTACAGTGATATCTTTATTTAAGTGTACCGCCTTTTGAGCATTGATTCGCATATTTATAATGACTATGTTCGCTTATACATATGTCGAAATTCAACCATCTGCGTCGACGGAATCTTTCATTTGATTTCTAAATCTCGCATAATATGCTCATTTATTTGATACTTCATTTTCAAACAAAACTATCAAACTAAGTACGAAAAAGAAGTTGCTCCAGAAAAAAGTTCCGCGCTCTTAAGAAATATGTAAAAACTTTTTGTGAATTATAAGTGGTATTAAGTTCTAAGAGAAGTTTAATACTAATAGCTAAAAATTGGCGAACATTTTACTTTTTGGCACATCTACTCATTAATCCCCACAACACTACAAAATTATGCACGATTTTTCATATTTATAGAAAAAGTTCTACACACAAAAATGTTCTTCAATGCTATTAGCTTTGCATCAATGCTATGAGCGAAATATATATACAAAGTTAGTTGTAGCTAATTCTGGCGTGCGCAGCTACGCCTCCATTTTATGTAATGATTGTAAAAAATGATAAACTTTTTAATTATTTACGTTTATTTCGAAACTATTCTGTTTGAGTTCAACATGGGGGTGACACCACCCATTTTCTAATGCAAATTATTATTTTCAGGCATTTCTTAAATATACAAAATACCATTTTAAATACTTCCCAAAATTTATCAATTTTACTTTGTGGACGTGGCACTAGACATTTTCTAGTGTAACTTGTTTATTCACAGTATATTGGCAAATACCATTCTAATAACTTATACACGAATTTCGTTTTCTCTTAAATATTGATGCCTGGCACTTCTATTCCTTTACTCGAATGCTTTATGCCACTCAAATACTTGTGTTCTCGAGTCCTCAAAACACTTTTTTTAACATATTGAATGATTCCGTTGCCGTTCCATTCCATTCCATTGGAAACACAAAATTTCAAGCAAACTTGTTGTTCACTTGCGACACTTTGCTGCACAAAATTTGTCAAAAGTGTCTGTGTGTTACTTATATTTTAACATATGCACACAATTTAGCGCCCTATCTCTTTCTTCCTCCCTCATCCACGCTTTTCCAGTGATGAAATATTTAAAGCAACAACCACAACCTAATGCAACAACAACAACAAAAGACACTTAGAGCTGCCACTTTGCTCGTTTTGCTCAGTTGCTGATGCTCAGTTGCTGAGAGTGAGAGTCGAATGAAAGAGAAGCATGAAACTAAACAGAAGACACAGAAGAGAAGCATGAAACTAAACAGAAGACACGAAAGAATCAAAAAGAAGTGTTCTGCTGAGAGAGTGAGCGAGTCTGGTTCATTTTTCTCTATCTTTTCGCTGAGCAGAAATATTTGGTTACTCATATTTTGCGAGCTCTGAACAGAACCAATGGTTGTGTGGTTTCTTTTATTTAAAAGAAACACACTACAATTTTATTTTCTTGAAGAACCGTATTAAAATTTAATCACAATTTTTGCAACGGATGAATCGGAGATCCCATAAATTTCTAGAGCTAAAATAAAACCAATTATAAGAATCTTTCTATCCAATAACCATCATAAAAATGACTATAAGAGGTTTTACTGTACTACAGAGTAACATGATTAAGCACATTAAGTGGAAAAATAGTCTATGATTTATGAACAGTCAGAAACCTCAGAAACCATTGACAGAGCTACTATTTGTTTTTGCTTTCAGGCAAAAGTCGCGTTAGCATGATTCTATTGTATAATTAAACATAAGTTTTTTGCAAGAAATTTCATTGAAATTTCTTAGAATTGCTACTAGAACGTTTATACTCGTATATAAATATTATTTTATTTTATTCGTATATAAAACTTATTTGAGACTGGCAGACGTTGAGTACTTTACCGCAGTTAATTTCTTATATATTGATACATTGATACATCTAATAACAATTATAGCTACATAAATTGTTTTAAAATGTATTTCGGATAAGTAAATTATTGAAAATACAGCTTAAGTTAAGCACAAATAAGTATTGCGATTTGCTCAAACTATTGTATCTGCTTAGTGCCAACTATAACAAATTGCAAAAAAAAGATTGTCAACAACTACTAAATAAATTTTTAGTTTTCAAAAGTTAATTAAAACCTAAAAACCGAAAAAAAAAACGTGTCGCCTGTGCTTGACCCAGTTTGGACTGCATTAAACTTGGCGCGCATATAAAAGAAAAATAAATTTGGCTTGCAGTTGAGAAATTCCAGAGAAACCGGTTTTGTCTTACATAGCGTAGTTTCTTCTTGCACTGCAGACAGAAATCACTTGCACTGTGCTGCAGCAGAATAAAATAAATGCTTCATTATTGATGAATAAAAAAAAAATTTTGTTCATAAACTACGGGAAAATCCCGCACGATCTTTTATGCTTAGTCATATCATGCGCCCATTAAGTGTACTATGTATGTCCACTCATTAATCGGTTTAATCATAATATCTTAAAAATTGTTAGCTATAGTTTTAGTTAGTTTTATGTTTGTTTTTTTTTTTTTACGATTTAATCGAACGAACTATTCTTGGGTTTTTGGCTATAATAAATACGTGTGGACAACATACAACATGACTAGAGTATAAACTTTAGTACTTAATTATTTCCAGACAGCAGTGAAATATGACTATTCATTTTTCCACGAGCCGCTATCGAATATCTAAAAATAAAATATCATTTTTTCCCACAAAACTACGTTTAGTTTTATTATTCGAATTTCATTTAAAGTATGTAGTTTAGTTACTTAAACATACATACGTATGTATGTATATATGTATATTTCTGAAGAATTCCTATGCCCTGACACTTAACATTTCAAGCGTGGTTGTGTTTTGCATGAGAAATAACCTGTCGTCTATTGTTTTTCTATTCATAGTAAAATAGCCCCTTAGAAGAAATAACGCTCTGTAACCCACTTACTTGTCACAGCACGCGATATTTCCGTCAATTTATTTGACCAACATTTGGTATGTATAAGTGTATAAAAAAAAAGAAATAAAATAAAATCAAGAAAAAGCGTTAACTTCGGTTGAACCGAGGCTTTAATACTCTTCACACATCTTGAACCCAGGACGTCTGGCTGTAAGGCGGCATGCTAGACCATTGAGCTATCGATGCCTTCTATATTTGTTAATATAAGTATACGGTTTATACAATATCTGCTATTAATAATTGGATTCACTTTTTTTTTCAGCTAATTTTTCAAAACAATTATTATTTTAAAAATAATGACTTTTCAAAGAGTTTTTGTATGGGAGCTATACTTTATAGTTGATAGATCGCGGTCATGTTTGAACTTGAGTTGCTTTTGTTTATAAAAAGTCTTCATACCAACTTTCAAACCAATATTTCAAAAGTTGAGGGCATAGGGATGGGAGACAGACAGACGGATGTGGTCAGATCGATACGTCTTATCGCGCTGATCACGAATATATATACTTTATGGGTTCTCCGATGGTTTATTTAATGTGTTGCAAACATTGTGACTAAATTATAATACTCTTTTTGAAGAGTATAGCAAGGATAAATGTTAAATCGTATAGCAGCTGTATGTAACCCAATCAAGGAGTGGTTCAATGTTGTAAATTGTATGGGGTCTTGACAAAATCAGCAATCATACGAAATTTTAAGTGTATACTAGCTTTTTTTTTGTACCAGAATATAATATGGGTCCAATATATCGTAATTAATGATAGATATTTTATGGGGGTAAATTATTTAAAAAAAAAATAATAATAGAAATAATCTTCTACTTACCAAAAAAAAAAGTCTTCAACATAACATAAAAAATAACAAGAAAAACGTTAACTTCGGTTGAAATTGTATTGAGCTCTAATACCAATTACACGAAATTTGAAATAGTAATGTAATACATAAACGTGGGGGGTTTAAATAGAGGTTACACCAAAAAGTAAGCGGTACACGCCCATTAGTCTATGTATGTTAAGCGGCTGTCTATTAAAAGGCGTAATATCGCATTACAACCTAATATTGACTTTAATAAAGAAGTTTTCATACAAAAAGTCAAAAGTGGGCAGTAGGTTTGTATGGGGGCTACCCCAAATAGTGTGCGGGTCCCACTCATTAATGTATATGTCAAGCACCCGTAAACTAGAAGTTACCATATCGATTATTAAGTAGATATTGACTCCATTAAAAAAGTTTTTCTTACAAAAATGCAAAAGTGAGCGCTGGATTTGTATGGGGGCTACACCAAAAAGTGGGCGTGGCGGGTCAATCTTGACACTCTATTAAACTGCTATAAAAATAAGTGTATGTGCAAAATTTCAACTGGATAGCATTAAAATTGGTCAACAAAAAATGCGCAACAACATACAGAGAGACGGACAGACGGACAGAGAGATGGACATGGCTAGATCGACATGTATCGTCGAGCTGATCAAGAATATATATATATATATACTTTATGGGGTTAACGGTGCCTCCTTTAATGCTTTTCAAACTTTCAGACAAACTGATAATACTCGATTTCACACTATGTGTGAAGGGTATACAAAAAACAGGAACGACGTTTACTAGAACGCCCAAATCGCCACCTTTTGCATACTAGTTTAATTGCGGTCGTAGTCCTAATGCTTGTATCTATGTGTAATTTGAATAATTTAAAAAAGTGGGGCATTTGGCTAATATTTGAAAAAAAAAAAATTTAATTGCTATAGTTTTTAAGTACTTACGTGAGCACAGATATGATTTAAAATTTTTCAGACTCACCAATTCTTAAGATTGTTCAGGTACATTGAAATAATGCTTATTGAATATAAAAACAATTTTCTCGTTTATAAACTTGCAATTGTTTTCACCAAAATAAAAAAAAGTGTGTGTGTGTGTGTGTGTGCAATTCGCACACGGCATATGTGAAACTTCAGAAAAGTTGCCTTTAAGAGAATGAGATAAATATAGAGTATCAGGAGTATTAGGATAATTAAAAGATTTATTATTTTTATAATAATTTCACCAAGCTTAAAAATTATTTTAAATTTTAATGCACATTTAATACATCCACTCGGGAATCACCTGAAAAGAGAATAACACATAGGGTTATATACGTAATGTATGGAGATTAAGCATGTCATCTATGAGTATTAAGGATTGAGTATGAAATTTGTTAGAAAATATTCAGGTACTTACGATGATCGTTTTCACTATTTTGTACAGTGGACGTATTATTTTGTGCAATATAAATGTTATGTGGCTCATTAAATATTGCCGTTCGGGGTGCTCGATATTCACGAACACGTTCCGTTGAACTTTTTGCGACCTTTTTCACCTTGTTTTCTTTTTTTTTTCTGCCGATACTCACGACAATTTTCAGCATTAGTTTTCAGCATTTTTTGAAAATATTTTATTAAATTAAAAGATAAAAATATTCACACTGTCAAAATCGAATTTTCAAATCACAACGGGTAGTAATATCTAAAAATTGTGAACATAAAATTCACTGTTAAACAATTTTCTTATATGTACGTGTCTGCAAGATCGTGACCACTTGTTATAAGTTATGACCATTTGCCTGTGCAACTTCCGTTGCTATGTACTCACCACAGTTTTGCGCCATCTATCGTCCTACTGCAACCTACCACACGTTTGTGTGGTCATAAGTTCAAAAATTGTTCCGGTTTATGGGAGGTAAATTTCGACTTTCTCGAATAACCATGCCAAAGAACTTCGAGCGATTTTATTTTTATAGTATTTTCACAAACCTATTCGATCTTATCAACATAGACACCATGCAAAAAATCTATCTCATTCTCTCACAGGCTACATCCTATTTATGAATATGTTTGTCTCTTTTTATAGTCGCTTTTTCGTTTCATCGAATTTTCAAATGACAATGATGCTAAAGAAGTTTCACTTAAAAAAAAAAAAAAAAAAAACCGGTGGAACTGTAACTTAAATACTCTTCACACTTACCCTTTACTCGATAATACTGGACTTTACTTCGATTTTTAATTGTTGGAAAGGGTTTAACAATATAATCATAATTTAAAAACTAAAGTAAACTCCAACGTTGGCGAGCAAATAGGGCAACTGTGAAGAGTATTTAAGTTTCAGTTCCACCGAAGCTAGAATTTATGTTTGGATTTTCAATATAAAGTTTGGACCTTGACATTTTGTGGTAAACGCTATATTATGTAAATGGCCGCCTCGGGATCATTGCGACAGTCGATCCTTTTGAGGTAATTTTCGACAACGTTTTGTTGAATATTCCAGGGTTATCGCGGCTATAATTTGACTAATGTTGGTTTTTAATTACTCTAAAGTTTGAGAACTCTACATAAAAAAAGTTCGACGCGATCAAATCGCTTGATCTCGGCGACCAATTGACGTCGTCAAAAAGTGATATTACTCGTCCAAGTCAGAATGTTAATTTTTCGTTGTTATGTTGATCCAGCACCCATCCGATGAATTTTCTGCTTTGTAAATGGTCAGCAGGTTCCAATTGTTGCGTTAACTTTGTTTTTATATGAACGGAGATATAAATCCAGATGTAAAATACGCTATAATGAACCGCAAGACAGGCCCATTGTTGAGAAAGTCAGAAAAGTCTTCACTTACTGTAGACATATTCCATAGAGCCTGTATTACAATGCTACAAAGGCCTTTAAACATCCGTGACGCTTCCAGTTGCTACAAGTTTCTAGTAGAACGGTTATGAAAGCGATAATCGCCCCTCAAAACGCTAGCATCACCACTTTTTTTTATAGGTTTTAATAATTTTAACGTGTTGTTTGGAGGTTTAAAAGTCCAGACAATAAACAAATAAAGTGACACCTGGAATGACTGATACTTATGTTTGACATATTACGGATGACAACCTTACGGTTTCGAAATCACGAAATAGACAAACTGTTACATACAAGTATGTCCATACATACTTGTAGCTTTAATAAAGGCTTAACAACCATTAATATTATTTAGTTAATTGTTATTGGCTTTCATTAAATTACATTTTTATAGATAAGCAATAAAATTGGCCACTTCAAATTAGTGATAAGGTTTTTGTTTTATTAATAAAATTCCTATTCAGTGTGATTATAAGACTCAAACAATTTTTTAAATGTTTATCAAACTTTGCTACATACAATACTTATAATTGGAATAAAGATTTCATTATAAAGCGCACCGGATGTGTTATTATACCCTGTACCCAAAGGGACGAGGGTCTGATAAGTTTTATGCGAATGTATGTAACAGCGAGAAGGATCTTTGGTAGACCACATAAAGTATATATATTCTTGATCAGCATCGGAAACTCAATCGATTTAGCTCTGTCCGTCTGTTTTCCGTCAATATTTACATAAATTAAAGGATGAATTAATATTGTGTCTAAAAAATTCATACTGAACAAAGATTTGCATTGAATAGTGCTCAAAACATTTCATTTTCATTTCAACACCAAAACATTATATACGAGAATAAAGGATTTATTTTTCTTTTTTCCAAAACCGTCTAAATCGATTGAAATTCTTCTGACGACCAAATTTATAGCATGTGACTTGTGAGAATATAAACTTTTTGCAAGTGATTCGTTTAGAATTTTCTGCACACCACAAATTTTACAACTTATTGTAGCACATCCGTCATATCGTAATCCCACAGATTTCTTGGGATCATGGTTTATTTTCGTCAAAATCTTTAATATTAACAGCTATAGTTTCTATGTATGTATATTCAGAACTACAAACCCGATGAACTTTTTATAAATAAGATAAAAATATTTTGGAAACTAAAAAAAGTGAAGCTATGAAGTATGTTTTGCCCTCCCCTCCTGAGCTACGCTCTTAGTCATAACTGAAGAACAAACTTAAAGAATGTATCATTGAACTCTTCATACAATCTGGCTTAAAGTTTTACTTAAAATCATTAATCATGCTTATACAAATTATTTTGTACAATCAATTTGCATTCAATTCAATCTCGTAAAGTACCTTCAATTTAAATGTTGATATGTAAAAAAAAAATTTACGTACAGCTGAGAATTTGGCATTCAAACTTAGTGAATGTGGATTTTATTTTATGTAGACATTTTTGAACGCATAAAATCTAAATGTAGCTAAACGAGTTTTTGAGAAGGCGTTGCACAAAAAGAGCTCAGTTTTGTTGTTGGTAATGATATGAAACCATGGGTAGGCAATAGAAATGGTATGGCTGGGGTACTTGCTGCATTTTTTGTTTGTTTTTTAGATGTCGCCTTATTTCACACAATAACTCAAAACTAACAGTGAAATGTATTGAAAATGTGTTTTTAAAGAAAACATAGTTTTTTAAAGAAAACATAGCGCCTTTGATGAAATACATAGGGAATACTAATAAAGTATGAAATACGTAAAGACTATAGCTTTTTCCGGGTGCGCAATGGCCAGTTACTTTTTTTTATTAGCAAAAAATTTTAAATATTCCCATTTAATGTTATGGTCTATATAAATATAGAAATAATATAAATGTAACTACAGGGTGCGGCAGCATAGCTTCCTTTTTTGAAATGCGCACCATTCAGGCTGTAGGAAACGTGGGAATAATACCAAACCACAGGCGTAGCTCTAAAGTATTATTTTCATTTAGGTTAGTCGGTATCATGCGTTGAAACAGTGAGGAACATTTGTTTGGCATCGAGGTCTACATTTGTTTTTGTTGTTTTTTTTTTCAGCAATGCAGCGCATTTTCACTTGTATCAATCTGCGATACAAGTACATTTACCTAAAGTTACAGTATGGAAATTGTACCCTCAGCTAAGTTTATTGGACGTTGTTTTTTTTTTCATGGTGAATGCAGACCGGTTTGCAGAACATGTTGAAGTAATTTTTTTTTCACTGCTTGATGAATGGCCTTTGGAGATATTTGGTACCAACAGAACGGAACAGCGGTACGCACTTCAAGCGCATCGATGACTGTTTCGAGGGAACTCTTCCCGGAGCGGTTTTTTGAAATCCTGCGTTAATGTCAATCGCCCAAGTATGTTACAAGACCTGATGGCCAATATCCGTGCTGATAAGCTGGTAAGATGATGAGCGCCAGAAATCGTCCTCTTAAGTGTATACAATGGGCTGCATCACCTATCTGATATGATTTTTAAAAATGTGATCCTATATTGAACCTACATTATATAGTGCTAAGGCAGGGCGCATATTCCGGCCGTTTTTTGCTTCTATGCTCGGCTCAATTGCATCAATTGTTGTTGGTAACGTTCACCAGTGCTGGTTTGGTTAGGTTGCAGCAGCTCATAGTACACAACACCCTTCTGATCCCACCAAATACAGACCATGCGCTTGGCACCATGAATATTCGGCTTGGCCGTCGATGTTGATGCATGACCGGGTGGTAGCCATGATTTTTTTCGCTTTGGGTTGTCGTAATGGATCCACTTTACATCGTCAGTAATAATACAATGCAAAAAACTCTTCCGATTATTGCGTTGAAGCAGCTGTTCGCAGGTGAAAAATCTTCTTTCGGTGTCTCTTGGCTTCAATTCGTACGGCACCCAATTTCCTTGCTTTTGAATCATTCCCATGGCTTTAAGGCGTTTGCCAACTGTTGACAAGTCAACTCTCAATGATTCTAACAATTCTTGAAGGGTTTGACACGGATCTTCGTCGAGTAATGCTTCCAATTCTTCATCTTCAAACTTTTTGGGCTGGCCCGGACGTTCTTTGACCTTCGTATCAAAATCACCACTTTTAAACCGACGAAACCAGTACTCACAAGTTGAAATCGATGGAGCATAGTCCCCGTATTCCTCACTAAACGTACGATGTGCTTCAGCTGTTTTTTTCTTTAAATGAAAGCACAAAAGCAAATCTTCCCGCAAATTGCGTTTTGCTCGAACAAAAATCGACATGTACACAAAAAAAAAAAAAATATTTTGTTTACACTTCAGTGGAATGACACATACTGAAAATTTAAGTTTATGAAGTAGGCATTCACATGAATGTAGTCACAGGATTTCTCGATCTGATTCATAAAATTAGGTTTATTGCATATTGAAAAAAAG
Organism: Leucophenga montana; assembly: GCA_035044765.1. Taxonomy (NCBI): domain Eukaryota; kingdom Metazoa; phylum Arthropoda; class Insecta; order Diptera; family Drosophilidae; genus Leucophenga; species Leucophenga montana. The sequence goes on along the minus strand of JAWNNQ010001784.1, from coordinate 104,949 downwards.
GAAGTTATGTTGCCGCACCAAGTATAATAGTAGTCCCCATAAAGTACGCAACATGTATCTGATTTCTTTACTACAGCATATTGGATTAAATACTTTAGACATTGACAAAAATAATGCAGTAACTTATGTCAAGAAATTGAATAAAGACTCAACATTATAGCCCTTATTTTTCGTTTTAACAACTAAACAGATACTAATTATTGGTTAAAAGGTAAATTCGTATAATATTTTTAGCATTATGTATAATTATGTTTTCAGCGGCCGATATGTGTCAGATAATCACAACCTTAAATAAATTCCAACATGCGCAGAACGTGCTCAAAACGTTAATTAACACCGAAACAGAAATATATACATATGTTGTATAAAAAAGCATAAACAATTGAAATATCAACGCAAGTGAAAAGACAATTTCAAATGCCAACAATCGTTTAAAGAAAATATTTTAAGGGGAGAAATTTGATTTTCACTTTTAGAAAACGAAAATCCAAATGATTTATAGAAACTAAGCGAAAAAGGTTAAAGTTTTGTTACAACTCCATTCGCAATTAATTATAGGTAATATTTTATACACCATTGTTACACAGAGCAAAAAAAAAAAAGAAGATCAATAAGATTTTGCAAGAGAACCATATTTGATCAATATCAATTTGATATTGTCTCAGCAATTTTCAAATATCAATTTTCAAGTATCATTCGGACATTAATAATATGACATTTTTTCATATCAGTGGTGGGACCCACTATTTGGGGTAGCCCCCATACAAACCTACTGCCAACTTTTGACTTTTTGTATAAAAAGTTCTTTATTAAAGTCGATATTGGGTTGAAATATGGTGTGATATGAATATGGTGCATTTTTATGGTCAGCCGCTTAACATACATAGACTAACGGGCGTGGCCCGCCCACTTTTTGAGGTAGCCTCCACACAAATATACTGCCCACTTTTGTGTTTTTGTAAGAAAACTGTTTTACTATACTGTATAACTGTTTTTATAGAGAGCCGCTTAAGATACATAGACTAATGGACGTGGCCAGCCCACTTTTTGGGGTAGCTCCCAAATTTAAATTTTTCATTTAAATCATTATTAGCTTGAAATTTGATTTGGTGGATTTTAGTGGACACCGCTTCATACAGATCTACTGGTGGGCGTGTCACGCCCACTTTTTGAGGTGGTCCCATATAAACCCACAGCTCACTTTTATGCATTTGTATGGAAAACGTCAATGTGAACTTGAAATTCATATTTCATCATGTTACACATCTACTACATCACTTCATACACAAATACTAGTGTTCGTGTACCGCCCACTTTTTTGGGATAGGCCCTATTAAAACCTCCACTTTTATGTTTTGCAATACTATTTAGAATTTCGTGTGAATGGTATTAGAGCTTCGGTTCAACCGAAGTTAACGTTTTTTCTTGTTTTTTTCTTTTATATTAAATTTGTATTAATATTAAAACAGCTCATTTTGAAATGTTCGAAAATATTAAACTGATAAATTCCAGCATGAGTCATTTTATGACTCTACGATTAACCCTTATTTGTTGAAAAAAAAAAATATTAATTTTAATGCTTGATTTTGCTGAGTTTTTCTCTCTGTGTAGTGCAAAATTTGTACACCTGTCAAAAATGTTAAAAAGTGATTGTGTACCGCACATTCCTAAATAAATGTTGAATTTCAATTGTGCCTGCTTAACTTTTGAACTGTCAAGGTTTCATATATTTTCTTTCATCTGAATGTCCATTTCAAAGATTAGCCGAATAACATTTATAACAAATTATTTGAAAGCCATTCATATCAACATTTTTAAAGTTTTTTTTGTCAACTATCTTTTGCATTAAATACGCTCTACAAATAGTAAATTAGCATTTTGTTTAACTGGCTTTTGAATATGAGTAAACCGTAAAAAAATAAATTAAATTGTTTTGTATGTATACTCGTATATAAAATTAACAATAATAGCAACTACAAGCAACAAAAACTTCAAGGTTAACATATAATTTATTGAATATAAATTCAAGTTCAATTTACATTCTTACGGCTAACTTTAGCCGCTTGACTCAAACTTAACTTGTGGTTTTGTAGCTTATTCTGTGAAAAGTATCTGTGCGATACATATGTAGCGAGTATAGCTACATACTTTGGCATACGTCATCTTAAAACGCAAATGATGACACATACAGCACAGCCATACTATGTATAAACTGCTTTATGTGCATCATTAAGAAAATACATTTATATGGAATAGTAAGTAAAGAATACAGGTTTTGTACGATGCGATTAAGTTAAGTCATTTCATTTCGTTTAAATTCATTTACTTTAAGCCGTAATTAATGCAAAAGCATTCAATTGTGCTGAGCTCACATAGGCGGGTCTAATATATAGCATGAATCGGGTACTGTATACATACATATCACCAATAGTGACTTTGAGTTAACACAAGCCAGTGTGTAGATACGATATATAGAAACTATATTTATAGATAAACATTGCAAAATAGTTAGAGTACCATAGAATGATGTACATATGTATTATATTTACATAACACTAGAAATACACAGACTAGACAGAATAAACAGAAGTAAACTTTAAAACTAAGTTTGTAAAAACTTGCAGTGTAGTTAATAACAGAAAATCATCATCAACTGGTATACGGATGGATCCTTGACGGAAGATTGTACAGGCCTAGGAGTACCAGGCCCTAGGTCTCACTACTGGGAGTCATTGGGAAAACACACCAGTATCTTGCAAGCAGAGATGTGCACTATAATCAGATGTGCACAATTCAACCTAGACAGAGGTTATCACAACCGTGATATCGCTCTTCTTTCAGATAGCCAGGCTGCGTTGAAGACACTTAACTCCAACGTAGTTAAGACAAAGCTAGTGCTTGAAGCAAATGATCTATTGGAAAAACTAGGTGAACATATTAGAGTATCTCTGCTGTGGGTGCCTGGTCATAATAATATTCCAGGAAATTAACCAGGGCACAAGCTTGCAAGACATTGAGCGGCAACGCTATTAATAGGACCTGAACCGTATTGTGGCATCGGGCGACATACTATATCGGACGTAATCCGCAAGGAGAAGGATATAGGAAAAGAACAACACTGGGCTACAAGACAAGCAAAGTTACTTCTAGGGGGCTACAACCCGAGCAGATCGAAAACTATGCTCCAATTAGGTTCGAACCAATTAAGAATGCTAACAGGAATGATAATAGGCCACTGTAGACTAAAGAAACATTTATTTGTTTTGGGGATACATCACTCACCCGAATGCGATTATGTGACCACGAAGTAGAGACCCCTTTTCACATTCTTGCTGAATGTTAAGCTGTAGCTAGAAGCATACTGCAGATGCTAGGTAATCACTTTATTAGAATGGAGCAACTGAGAAGTTTGGATCCTAGGAAAGTACTAAGATTCATTCAACATATACGCTTAGGGCATGCCATCTAACTCAGTAGAACAAACAATAGACCTATTAGGTCGCAGTTTTTATATGTCCCCATCATAAATAGTAATAATAATAATAATAATAATAATAATAATAATGAGAAACATATGCTCCAATAGATGGATTTAACAAGATCAACGAGACTCATTAAGACTAACAGCCGTGCTCTTATTTAGAGCCATATAGAAGTCCATAGACAGAAAAAAAACTATTCTAAAAATAGGTTTGAAATTCTTCTTTTTTTTCCGAAGGCGTCTTTAAAACTTTTTAGTACATTTCGTACTAAATTTTCTTTAATCAAGTAAAAAACGGGATCGATTTATAAATCAAGCGTGGAATAACTTAGCTAACAAGCTAACTCTAAGAATTTCAGGTTCGAATAAAAGTTCTTGAACCAAGAATTTTATACTCTATTTAAGAAAATCAGTACTCAACATACTATTGGATCAATTCATGTATGGAAATGCTGGATTTTTTATGAGTGTAGACAATGAAATTCTGGAGGAATCTCTCCCCATTGGCGTAGCCTCAACTTTTGTTGCCTGGTGCGGAAACAAAAAAAATCAAAAAAAAAAAAAAAATGTTCTCATGGGCTCCGGAGCTCCTAGGCTACGAGGGACCCGTATGCAGTTGTCTATATGAATAATAATACAGGAAATATTTCAAGCCTAAAATTTAAATGAATTTCCACTGAAAGTAACGGGTGCAAACTCATAGAAATTGAAACAAATCTGATTAGGATTTTACAGAAATCGCGAATTTAAGAAAAATGGAAACATGGCTGTATATAATATTTGTATGTACAATATATTTGATGGGTCTCTGACTTATTAAATTCTTCTTATATAAAAAAAATATTTAATTACTGAAATAGACTATGAAATAGACTATGAAATGCCTGCATACGTCTACATATGAAAGGCGGCAGGGTATTTTGAACTGGTACAGCATTATTTCTTGTTCATATTGGCTATGACAGACATTTCCACATTGCAACCTATAGAAAAAGTTCTATCAATCTATTGAATTATGAACTTGGAGCATGTATAACATAATCGAATGTATTTTAAGCTTTCAATTTGCTATAGCGCCGTACTCACAGACTTGATATATTTCTACTACAGCGTACTTGTATTTATGTTTTTCTTACCTTGAAACTAGCACAATCTATGTATGGTATGGATAAATCATGCTAAACTTCATTTGATTATTATGCACGCTGATTCACACGGATTAATTGTTGGGAATTTTATTCGTGGGTTTGCTTTAATGTCTATACAAACTTAGAATGCGCATGTAACCTTCTCAAAGTTTAGCTCTTCATACATATTAGTTTTATGCCATTCACAAATAGTGTGAAATGGTATTATCCGTTTGTCTGAACGTTTGTAACGCATTAAAGGAGGCATCGTAGGCCCCATAAAGTATATATATTCTTGATCAGCTCGACGAGTCGAGTCGATCTAGCCATGTCCGTCTGTCTGTCTGTATGTCCGTCTTTCTGTCTGTATGTTGTTGCGCATTTTTTGGGGACCAATTTTTATGGTGCCTTTTATAGACAGCCGCTTAAGATACATAGACTAATGGGCGCGACCCGCCCACTTTTTTGGGGTAACCCAAATACAAAACCCACCGTGCAATTTTTAGTTAGAAATGGGTAAAGGTATTAGAGGCAGGGGGAATGGCAGCAACGCGTACCATTTAAGGTAGAGGGATGAAATGTTGTATACATATTAATGGGATCGAAGGGGGCAGGGAAAAGAGGTGGTAAAGTAAGGTGAGGGGCAGGAGAATGCGGTTGGTGAAGCGGTGGACAGGAGAAGAGGGGTAGGAGAATTGGATGTAGAGTAAAGGGGCATGGGGAAGGTAGGACAGGGGAAACACGGGGCAGGGGGAAGGGCACCAACGGGCCGGGTACCAGTTTTCGTTTTTTTTTTAATTTGCTATGAAACAGTAAACTCAATAATTTTTGTTTATTTATAATCAGTTTAAGTGCAGTGAAAAATTAGTGTTGGCGGTCACAAAAAATGTGTTTTCAAATTGTAGAATTAATATTAGATAAGTTACAGATATTGGTTATAGTGTTCGAACTGTTGAAAAGGTGTCTATGCGTGAGATTGTTATGTTCAATGCAAATTGGTATAATTTTTGAGAGTTCTCGCCAATGTAAGTGGAGATTTTTTTGAAGTTGGCCATAATCATAAAGTGTTTTGTTGTATATGTTGAGAGTAGAGAGAGGTCTTGTTGCTTTTGTTGGTATGGTCAAGAATAATCTTAATGTCTAAGTATCTAGAACCTATATAGTAGTTTCTGACATCTGTTGTTTCATACAACCAGTCGGACGGACATGGCTAAATCAACACAGTTTCCGTTGCACTTTTCTTGTTTGATTTTGGACAAATATTCGTTATTCTAGGGTTATCGGGAGTTTTGCTAAGTAATTAAACAAACGTTGCCAGGCCTGTTCCGGTTCTCACTTTCGGTATGATTTTGCGAAATATATTCGATAAAATGGTAATTTTTGCATGTTTGGGTGGATTTCGCGATTTGAATTCAATTGACTTTGAGCAAGTGAAAATCGCATTACTCTGTGAATTCAAATCGCAAAATCCTCCCAAAAGTGAAACTTGCGAGTTCACTTTCGCAAAATCTTTCCAAAAGTGAATACCGAAACAGGCCAGTATGTGTAGTAATAAGGAAAAAATTGCAGTCTGAGCTTAATGTGCCTGAATTCAGTTGTTTGTACACTTTCTCACGGGTCGGAAATTTAATTCTAACATTTTTTAGAAAGACAGATTTCATAAAAAGAAAATAACACAAAATTTTGCACAATTTATTAGAGGCATAATTTATTATGCTCATTGAACTACCCTCGTATATAAAAATGTTTCTATAAATATATGTACGTACATATTTACAATACTTATTAAATAAAAGCTAAATGCTGTATCAAAATTCTATTGATGTTTTGCTAGTTGGAGGAACATGTAGTTTTATATAGTCTAGAAGATTGCAGATAACTTTTAAAAAAATATAATTTTTTTCCGGTTCTATCTATTTACTCGAATCTCAATATAGACTTCCGCTTGGTTGATTCTCCATGTTATATGCAGATTTTGCGCGTTCTGTTTGGCGACATGCGCTAAACGAACCATTGCTCATTTATTTATTAATTTAAGTCATGTTGCCACTAATTACTCCGCATATGTGTAACATTTAATCATAGACCCTTATCTAAAAAGATCGCTCGCTGATGACGAGCTCCGATTGCCGGCAGCGGGCAGACGACAGACAAACCATCAAGAGTAAAGCAAAAGAAGTAGTAGTTGTACAAGAATGTAATGGCAAACATGAATGACATTAAAGTGCAATTATTTATGCCAAAATAATTAAAGTCGCTGACTTTTGCTGCTCCGGCAGTTGGTTGGCAGTTCTGTCTGTGCTTTGGTACTGCTGATGATGGCATGTGTCATGCGAAATTAACAAAACAAGACACGGTTCGCTTATGACTGCGCAGCGTAGACGAATTCAAGTGTGTATTTCATATAGAAATTAAAATGCTTTGTCTCTCTTTTTCTTCAACAGATTTATATCACAGCGCTGTGGTACCTGATTCAACGCACATCCTCAACCAACCAAACACACAATGTATATGATAGTATTTCATAGTATACGGCGGCATTGGATGCTTGCCGCGCTCTGCATGCTACTTTTAGCGTCGTGGACAACAAGTTTACCTCAGGGTGCACCGGAAACAGTTTGTGACACAATGTTGCCATTCCATGGAGGCGGCATACAGCCACAGCTCTCCTTGTCACCATTTCGTGTAGAAACCTCAGCGCCCGTTATTGGTCAGGGTCAGACGTTACGCGTCGATATTGTTGGCGTGCCAGCAGGTTTAAACTTTGGCGGTTTTATGATACAGGCACGCAATCGCAATTCTCCATATGAGATTGTAAGTTATACATATATAATTGTAGGCAGGCAACAATGGCAACAATTTCTTAAATAAATTGTCTATGCTTTTCTAGCTCGGTCAATTTAATCCGACGCGCGATGGAAGCGCCAAGCTGCAGAATTGTCAGAATTCTGTGAATAACTCGGCGACGCATAGTAATGCGGGACCAAAACCGCAGATCAGTTTGGAATGGCAATCGCCGGTGGACTTTGATGGTGAAATTGTTTTCAAGTAAGTGATACTTAGAAAGAGCAATGCCGAAAAGTTTTAAATAATTCCGTTACAGTTCCACTGTGGCTCAGTCATACTCCGATTTTTGGGTCGGCCTATTATCGCAGCCTGTACGCGTGGTAAAGCGTGATGCTGCACCGCCATTGAATCCAACAACAACACGCAATTTTGGCACAACACGCACACCTTTCGTGCCACCCAATTTTGTTGCACCTACACCAGCTGCTGCTGGCGATGATCCCATTTATAATAATTGTGGCTTAAGCAAAACATGTTTTGGTTTTCCAGCCGGTTGTATTGACACCAAATCCTGCGTTTCGCTTACAGCGGTTACAGTGCGTGGAGACAAATTTGAATTCGAATTACAATCGGGCAAAGGCACAAATGCTGCTTATGTTGCTGTTGGTCTTTCGGATGATGCCAAGATGGGCGATGATTTTGTCATAGAATGTGTGCCGGAAAATGGTCGTGTTAATATGTATTCCTCGTACACATCAGGTTCACCTTACGGTGTTAGCAGAGCTGCAGTGGTAAGCATTAAAAAAAAAAAAAAAAAATGTGTGTTACAATTACACTTTTTACTCTAGCCACAAAACACTGCCAGACTTATTGAGGCCTCTGTTATTGATGGCGTCATATATTGCAAGGTCGAACGCGATCCAGTCACTGTTGTTCATGGCCGCACTTTCGATCTAATCAATAACAAATACCACTTACTTGTTGCTTCCGGCTCTAGTTTGAAAGAAAATGGCGCCGGATATCATGATATTGGACGTCTGCCGTCGGCTAGTCCTATTAATTTGGCTGAGGTACAGGAGTTGTCCGCTTCCAAGTATCTGTTGGTGCGTCTGCATGGCGCTTTCATGATTGTTGCCTGGATAGGTACCACATCATTGGGTATCATATTGGCACGCTATTTTAAACAGACGTGGGTAGGCAGCCAAACGTGCGGCAAGGATCAATGGTTTGCGGTAGGTCATAAATATTTAACGCACCATACATAATTTCTTTAAATTCTTCAATCTATCGAACTACACTAGTGGCATCGTTTCTGCATGGTTATTACCTGGTCATTGACCATGGTCGCCTTTGTATTGATCTTTGTTGAACTAGGCGCTTGGTCTGCCGAACGGAATCCACATGCAATTCTGGGTCTGGTCACTACCATACTGTGCTTTATACAACCAATTGGTGCACTCTTTCGTCCGGCACCGAATCACAAAAATCGTCCAATTTTCAACTGGGCGCATTGGCTGGGCGGCAATGTGGCGCATATTTTAGCCAGTGAGTAAAGTGTTCATGTTTCTACTACTGCGCAATATTTTAATAAAATTCTCTTTGCTTTTATTTTTTTTAAGTTGTAACAATATTCTTCTCGGTGAAGCTGACCAAAGCTGAACTACCCGATTGGATGGACTATATACTTGTCGGTTTCGTAGTGTTTCACGTACTCGTACACTTGATCTTCTCCGTAAGTTTTTATGTTACAAGCTAATTATGGTCTGGTTGTCCCTGTCGCAGCAAATGTCCTGTGTATATAAGTAGCTCTGAACGCATCGCGTGCTGTACAAAATTTGTTTGTGAATAAATTGTCATACATAGTTCTACTAATTCATGTTTTCGATGTACGCCAAGAAACTATTACTACTCTATCGTTTAATGCGTAGATTTTTCTTTGCATGCAGGTTGCCGGCTGCGCGTCGGATCGCCAACAATCGCAGCGTGTGAATACATTCCAGATGGGTGATATGTCACCGCATCATCATGGTATGCGCAATGGTATGAGTATGGAGCGTAAACTGGATGCGCCGGTACGTATTTATTTTTTCCATTTAGTAGTTTCTTTCAATTTGGTCCACTTGTTTAACGCTCTATTTCTTTTCACAGTACGCTGGCTTCCGTAAAGGTCTGCTCGGCTTCTATACCATTGTTAATCTGATTTTTGTTATTGTGCTGATACTGCTGGTTGTGCTTGCGCCCATCGAACAAACTTTTAAATCTGTACAAGCTAAATTGGCTTAAAGTAATCTACAAAAGTGCTTTAAATACTCAGTTGGCAACTTAAAAAATTGTATTATCCCACACAGCGCAACTAAAAATTGTAAATTGCTTTGTGCGCTCGAAATGTCAATAATCTTTACAAAAAAAAAAACAAAAAAAAAAGGTTAATTTGTTGTACAATAATCTCTTCAACTGTTTGTCGATGTACATTTTTTTTACCGTGTTATTTGTATTGTAAATAAGCGAAAAGTGTAATTTTAGCGTTAGGTGTCTAATAAATGTTAATTTATTAATAATGAAAAGTTATACTGCATTTTCATTTTTCCAAGAACAAATTATGTAATTAAAATAAAAATGTTAAAGATCAGTAATTCATAATGGGAACCGTTATAATATCTTGTTATACGATGTTTGGTTTAATTTTGATGAGTTGAACAAATCAATCAATTCGGTTGATTGAACGTTTTTATTGCTAAATACTAATTTATTATTATATTTTATCGTTTGTAATTAGAAAAATTTAAAACCGTATGCAATTTTTTATTATGTTGGTTGTTTTTGTTCCTTTTTTACGCTTGCCTTTACTGCTGGCACAGACTATAAAATATGTATTGTATATATTTAATATTATGTAATGTGTATAGAATATATCTTTGTTGTTGTTGCTTGTATATTCCAAAGCATTATTATTGATATATAAAAAAAAAAAAAAAAATTATCATCGCTCCTCGAGTATGACGGTCTCCTGCGGATATAGTTTCAGACTTTCCAGTGTTTGTTCTGCGCTGATTGCAGTTAAGTCACGACGTGGCCAACTTGAAATTAACTTATATTCATCGATTAAAAAACCATTAGAGGCAACATAATTGAGCAAATCCTTGAAAAAAAATAAAATATTTTAAGTTTATTGCAAAGGTTAATACAGTTGTTTATTTAATGCATACCTGTAGCGTATTATTTGCATAAAAACGACGTTCCAAGAAATCGCCGGTAGGCTTGCGCACACGTATCTTTGAAATGCCCGCCTCAGTATCGGCCGGTTCATGAGGTAATGACTGTTCAGCCTATGTAAAAGCATAGTAGAAGAGTTTTATAAAATAAAGTAAAATACAAACTGGCTTTAAACCAAAGAATTAAAAAGTGTGCCAATGGTCAAAATAAACACTCCAATTATAACGAAACTCTACATTTGTTGTATAGTATTGTAGTAAACTTATTCAGATCAAAGTTGTAGGGCAAGAAAAAGGGAAAAAATCGATCCAACAAATTAATAAAAAAAAAAAAACAAGCAAAAAAAACGTTAACCTTGTTGGAACCGAAGCTCTAATGCGAAATTTTAAATCGTATTGTAAAACGTAAACGTGGGAGGTTTAAATAGGGGCTACCCCAAAAAGTGGGCGGTACACGCCCACTAGTAGATGTGTATGAAGCGACCATCTATAAGATACCACCATATCTAATTTCAGGTTGATATTGACGTTTTTCATACAAGTTAGCTGTGGATTTGTATGGAACTACCTCAAAAAGTGGGCGAGACACGCTCACTGGTATATGTATGTGAAGCGGTTGTCCACTAAAATCCACTAAATCGATTCGAAGCTAATATTGATTTAAATAAAGAACTTTTTCATAAAAGACACAAAAGTAGGCGATGAGTTTGTATAGGAGCCACCCCAAAAAAGTGGGCCGGTCACGCCCATTAGTCTATGTACGTTAAGCTGCTATCCATAAAAGTCCCATTTCAACCTAATATTCACTTTAATACAAAAGTTTTTCATACAAAAACACAAAAGTGGGCAGTAGGTTTGTATAGGAGCTACCCCAAGCAATGGGCGGTTTGCACCCATTTATGTATATGTGAAGCATCCGTTCACTAGGAGCTTCCATATCAATTAAGTTGGGATTGACTACAATAAAAAAATTTTTCATACAAAAAGTCAAAAGTGGGCGGTGGGTTTGTATGGGAGCTACATCAACAAGTGGGCATGGCGGGTCAATCTTGATACTATATTAAACTGCAAGAAAAATATGTGTATGTGCAAAATTGCAACTGGATAGCATACAAATTGGTCCCCAAAAAATGCGCAGCAACAAGCGGTCGGACAGGGCTAGTTCGGCTCATCTCGTCGAACTAATCAATAATATACATTTATACTTTACGGAGTCTACGATGCCTTCTTTACTCCGTTACAAACTTTCACTCAAACTGATAATACCATTTCACACTATGTGTGAATGGTATAAAAAAAAAATTCTTTTTGGTGAATCCTGAGCTTTAACACCCTTCCCAAAATAATTAATTTTTTCATGCTGAATTTTACAAGGAACAAGTAACTACGTACTGTTCCAGTATTTTTGTAGACAGAGAGAATATGAAGAGAAAAAATCAAGTACATTGTTTTTCAGTAGGTAAGGCTACAAAGCAGTAAGCCATGAAAACTCGCTTAGTAAGTATAAAAGAAAACAAGATACATTAACGAACATTTCGTAAATAGAGAAACGAAATGAAATCCGAATGATTCATATAGATGCAATTATAATAATATAAAAACATGTTCAAAATGTAAAATAAAAAAGAAAACCTGTATAAAAGAGAATGCAAAACGTCACGTTTTCACTTCCCTCATTTAGAAGGAATGCTGCGCGAAGTACTGCAAAGTGTACATATACGAGTCAAATAGCGTATAGTGGGCGTGGCATCCACAAAATTTAATAAGACGTATATTATGTTGATATTGACTTCTGGGTCTACCCAAAAAAACTAGCAGAATACGTCCATTAGTACATGTATGTGAAGCGACCTTAAATAAAAAGCCACTTTCGGTGGTGGTACATAGTATCCATATTGATATACCACAATTACTTTTTGGGGTTGCCCCAATATTAACTCACTGCCCGCTTATGTATTTTTGTATAAACACTGCGTTATTTAAGCCAATATATATCAGCCTGAAATTTCATATACGGTGGTTATACAGAAATCTGGTTCGCCTCTAAATCTCCAAACTTCCTTCATAAAACTAAACCAAAGAAAGCTTAAATACCGACATTCTGCCATATATGTATCTAAAAAATTTATAGCAGAAAAATGCACAATAGTTAACAGATGGACTGACAGACGGCCATAGCAGGATCGACTCGTCTATACTAGCTTTTCAAAAATATATATACTTTATGGGGTCTATTACGATACCTCCTTTAATGCGTTACAAACTTTCAGACAAACTTATAAAACCATTTCACAGTGGCTGTAAATAGTATAAGAAATAATTTAGAATGGCTGTTGACTCGACGAGTGGTAATTAAAAAGTAAGATCATGGAGAAAGCAAATTTATATAATATTGTTGTGTCTCACAACTCTCGCCTACTATGTAGAGTTTGTGTAAAGTTTATATAGGATGTAACTAGTTTTACTTACAATTATTCTAATAGATTCACGTCGTGCATCCTCTTCCGCCTTTTCCGACTGTACACGTTGACGTTCGGCAGCGATGGCGGCCTCCTTTTGACGCTTTGCAGCCTCTTTAGCCATATCTACTTGCAGCGCTTCCTCATAGGCCATATCCTGCTCTGCTTTTACTTGATCACGTGCTGCACGTTCATCTTCTTCGCGTATTTCAACCTGTAGTTGCTCCGTGTACATTTCAACAGACTCGATAAGACGTGTCAGCAGATCATCTAAGCCAACATTGCCTGTAAAATTCAAACAAATCAATATAAATATTGAACTACGAATCTAAAAGGTTTTGTAAACATTATTTTTATGCACCATGAATCACAGATAATACTTCGCACGATGTACGTCCAGACAAACGGCTTTTGCCGATAATCAGAACGGCGGGTAATTTATCTAATGGTATATTCCGTACAGTCAGTGAAGCAGTGTTGCTGATACAGGCAGTAACTGACGATAGTAACCTGTTAACAAGATGTAAAAATTAAAATAAAGCTCTCAAAATTTCTTAGAATGATACACTTACATATCTTTATTGTTTTCGAATGTCAAGTCCCAGCCGTAGAGCACGAAATTCTCGGCAAATGTGTGTATAATGCTCTCGTGTTTCATAAGATGATCACAGAATACATTGGTGAGAATGCTCTCACCGTGATGCAAATAAATAGCCAACAATTTGCGCTGAAAATTTAAACAAATGTGAGTAAATTCAAGTTATTACTTGTAATTTACTTGTATTTACTTCTCTGGCTGGCTTGTTACAGGCCTCTTTAAGCGCATTCTCTAGGCTGCCAATATAGAATACCGGATGTGGGTCGCCATAACGTTGCACATAGTTTTCAACAAACTTGGTTGATCCAGTAATTTCGTTATCCGTATTATTGGGAACTGCAATTATATATTAAATCATTATTTAGTGCCTCTCAACGATTGCTTTCATTAGATATATGCACTTACTTAAATGTCGGCTTGGTGGTAGCACTGGCGGTGAATCGGTAAAAAACTCCTCGCAGGTATTAAAATCGCTGGCATCTTCAAACTCATCGGCAGAGCTATCCGTTTCGATGTTAACTGATGTGCTGTTATGCAGAGTAATTACATAATAAACGGTATTTGTAATACAACAATTACTTTGTTACTTACTTGTTGGAAAGTGCATTGGAATTATTTTGAACCTTCTTAGCCATGTTACGCAGTATAAAGTTGTGTGCCAGTTCTATGCCAGATTGCTGCAAGTTGCGGACACAAAGAAAGTAAAAACAAAAAATCAATAAAAAATTAATTAGTGGTTGCGCTTTAATACAACTAACCGCTAGATTGGTATCGTTGTCACAACCGCTGGGCCAGCCAGTCCACTCCTGATGCCTTACTGGTATATCGCTGATATAGTAGATATCAGTCTTCACCTCCTGTATGGTCGTGCGTCCGTTTAGATTAAGCGTTAGCGATCGACCGCTCGGCTGTTCGACAACAGTTAGTTTGAACGCTTTATCTAAACGCTGTGAAACTTCGTCACTGCTAAGAATCAAAGGTTTGAGTTAGTAATTAAAATAGAAAACGTAGCTCACATATACTTACTTCTCAGTATCCATATAGCCTTCATCGGTTAGATCGACAAGTATCAGTTCGTTCTCTGCGGACAATTCTAAATAGCATAATTGTGATTTACCATTTTGTGCTTCGTTTAGCTTCGCAGGAGGCCAGCCTCGAATTGCCTGACGACACTGTGGAACTTTGGTTACATCCGAAATTTTGATTTTGAGTTGTTCTGTAAGTTTGTAGTTTACATTCAATTTTTGTTATTTCTTTGCATGAAAATCTAGCCTAAGTCTACTTTGTTAACAGACGAGTCAAATTTCAAAATCATCAATGACTCACCAACAGTGGACGTCGCTGGCAAGCGTATCGTGTACATCTGCTGATTAAAGTGTATATTAAATGTTAACGCTCGATTGCTGTTGTGCCGTGCTGGATCCAGATCTATGTCCGATGTGAGATCGACAATGTCAGCA
This sequence comes from Leucophenga montana, assembly GCA_035044765.1. NCBI lineage: Eukaryota > Metazoa > Arthropoda > Insecta > Diptera > Drosophilidae > Leucophenga > Leucophenga montana. Next base: position 89,825 of record JAWNNQ010001784.1, on the reverse strand, counting down.
TCGGCTGAAGTTGAGGCAACTGCATAATAAAAAGATTTAAATATCAATACATTTCTACAACTTTCCTTGATTGCTAGCTTAGCATATATGTACACATATACCTGGCACAAATGCACTTTCTGAGGCAATATTATTGATACGATTGAAACTGTTGGACGTGCTGGCATGATTTAAGTTTGAAAAATTGTTTAGCAAATTATGATGCAATGGATGATGATGATTATTCGATGTGTTGCTGCCGCTGGCAACAGATATATTGTTGCTTATAATGGTAGAAGGCGATATATTCGCCAGATTGCCAAGTGCTTCCTCGTCCTGTGGTATAACACGATTTATGGCGGTCTGAAAGCATACAATAATATTTTAATAGCGCTAATCTAAGTCGATAAATGTAATAATATGCATATGACATACCATAAGATCCCAGTTTGTATCTTCAAGGTGTGCAAACGCTTCACCCACATCGTCGATGCCAGTAATGCTCTAAGAAAAAAAAATGTTTGAAAAGAAAAAAAATGTCAAATCATTTGCTGCTTGATAAACAAAAATTTCCATTGTCAGCGATTTTCCGTTTGCTTGACGGTATGGATGGACGGACAATTCCATTAGCCGTTCCGCTGCTGTTGTGTGTCTGCGCACATGTGTTTGTGTGTGTTAGAAACAAAGCACACTGACACGGTCTGTCCGTCCGTCCGTCCTCTTCGTTTGTTCCTTAGTCATTGTTACAGCAAGCATAGCAGGTGAATACAAATTGTAAATGGAATCTGTTAAAGATTTTATTTACCTGAAAATTGGCTAGTATCTCCTCCTTGCTTTCCGACATTTGTACAAATTATTTCAAACTTTGAAACTTATCGTCGCGCTGAAATATGTTTCTCTTTATATATTTCTTTAATAAATGCGTAATGTAGGGGTGGAAAACTATCGATAATATCGTTTTTTTATTTTTTTGCCACTATCGAATATTTTCTAACACTAGTGATTCGATATTTTGTTACTAAAGTAAAATTTGCTATAATTTGTATACTACTATTTTTTACAAATAATTACAATGTGCACTCGAGCTATGCCAACAGCAAAGATTCAGATATTTAGCTATTTGACAAAGTATTCAAAGTAAATTAGAGAACCCTAAAAATAATCAAAACTATTTCGATAAGCCCGAAATAATCGGTATGAATTCGATAACAAATAATCGAAATCATTTCGATGTCCCAAAATAATCAAAGTAACTTCGATAACCGTATATCGAAAACGAAACAACTAGAAGAAGAGCGGCATCTCAAGTATAAACTATTTGAAATTTTGAATTTATTTCAGCCTCAGAAGTTCTCAGATATTTAAGATTTCATTAATTATTTTAAGTGATTATATAAAAATTCAAGAAGAGAATGATTCAATATAGTTGTAAAACAAAACTAAGTCCATTTATAAAATATAATGTCAAATATAGAATACATTGAATAAAAAATCAACGAATTCTTTGTGTTTTGTTTATTTTATGTAAATTAAAACCTTTTTACATGGCCAGTTCAGTTTGCTTAAAATGTTCGTTTATATTACGATCACAAAACGATCAATCGACCATATATAAAGGAATTGTTTTTTATGCTAAATAAAATTTATCTGTATATAAATAGACAACACCAATGCAACATAACTAATTAACATTTCTGTTTCACTTTAGCATCAAGCAGTATACGTTCGTGGTATGTGTATGAAAACACGAAGGTTTCGTCCTCTTGGGTCTATGGCACGACAGCGTTGATGTAGAGGTGAAAGCGTTTTCCGTGACACTCCTGTATTATTGATATTTTTATTATTTGGTACTTTTAAAAGAAAGGTCGAGTTTCGACCTATGGGAGAACTCTAGGTGTAAGAAAAGGCAGATATATATGGATTAATCATAAAAGAATCTAAATTGGTGCTTAAAAGGCCTTTTTGTAAATCTTAAAATTCTATTTCTCGAACCTGTGTTCGAAAAAGGAGAATTCTCTCATGTTTGGTTCGGCCTTTTTCCATAATGTTATATTGAATAATTTTTTTTGGTTAACATTAACCCTTTGTGTTCTCTGTTCTTTTGCAACACTAACCAATTTTTTGTATTCCATTCATTTTCTCTTGTTCACCTAAGATGTACATATGTAAGCTTCTAACATAAGTATTATTTATTACAAGGTAAGTATAATGGCTGTATGACACACAAATAATATGAGCATATATTTGCTTCTTCATTTTTGTTAGAGCAGATCAGATCAGAAAAAATACAAAGCAAAAATTGCACACACGCGAGAAATAAAGTTTCATCAAAAAGTGAAACGAAACCCAGGAAGACAAAAATGAGAAGAATATATGTATGTATATATGAGTATCTATGCAAAAGATGAGGCACCGTTTAACTAAAAAATGACAAAGTACCAACAGTTCCGGAAAAAATTATATATTTATCTATATTAACGATATACAAATAGACTAGTGCAAAAAGTTCACACCCTTTTTAATCTCCTTGAACACAACATATTCGCTTGAATTTTTTTTTGTTGGACTGATTGCGAAGTGGAGTAGGGAACTTACATTCGTATTACTTCTAAGGTTGGTAAAAACCAGATAACGCACCAATCACAAAATGAGCTCACAATTTGTTAAAAAACTACAACAAAAGAGTCAAAATGAGTGACGCTATAGAAATAAGCAACAGACGGACTTGCTAACATGTGCCGTGCATGAGTTGAGAGCGTGGCTTCTTCAATATTTCTCGAGCCTGTTGTCGAGCTAACTTTATGTTGAGCCTAACATGTTGGAACAGACAAGAGAGCGAATACGTTTATACGAAGCAACCTTATGTTGAGCCCAACATGTTGGTGTTAGTTAACCCTTTCAGTATTAAAAAATGGTACTGAACTTTTTGTATTGTCGCTATAATGGTTGAATTTCAACCACAGGGCGAACACTAGTTATAGTATAAGTTATTGAAAATTTCTCAAAAATTATGTGTATATATATATTTATGTATATATCTCCTCGGGGTACTAGATGTATAGATATTATTTTAGTACTGCTCGTATGCGGCCCCTTTACTACTGTTACACCATTTAAAACGACTGTATTGATTTATTTAAATTATGTGGTTGTAGGGCTCTTAGTAGCGTAGCTTCGCTCTTAAATGTAGTATTTGGGATAGTAACTCCGTTATCAATGTGTGGGAGCGTATAACCAAACCACTTCGATATGATTTTTGAGTTATGTCCGGCGTGGGCAGGTCTTTTCTCACACATTTAATATGGCTTATCTATTTTTTGTTTGGTTCGAAATTCAGAAATTAAAAACCTGTCGTTACGCCGCTTGAAGATGCATTCGTTCTACTCCCTCGCCGCAGTCGGATGTTGCTTCTGTCGTTGCCGCCGGCGATGTCTTCGAATGCGCTAGTACTCGTACGTTTTAGTTGACGCAGTCTCTTCCAAGTTCTTTCACTATTTCTGACTCTGCTTGTCTTCTTCTGGTGGCCGCTGGTATAGTTGATGTTGAGGTTATGTTTCTGTCACGGCGACCACTTTCGACCACATCTAATTTAGAGTATACGTGGTACGAAAACGGTTCAGTTTGTCTGAAAGTTTGTAACGCATTCATTGTTGAACATTTTTTGGGCACCAATTTTTATGCTATCCAGATGAAAATTTGCACACACATTTCTAATTAGTGCAGTTTAATAGAGTATCAAGATTGAACTGCCACGCCCAATTTTTGCGGTAGAACCTATCAATGAGAAACTTTAACTTATTGTACTCAATATCAACTTAATAATTGATATGGTAGCTTCTAGTGGACGGACACTTCACATATACATTAACAAGTGGGACCCGCCCACTTTTTGGGGTAGCCCACATATCAACCTACTGCCCAATTTTGTGTTTTTGCATGAGAAACTACTTCAAGTCAATATTATTGTAGGTTGAAATGCAATGAGGTGCCTTTTTATGGACAGCTGCTTAATATACGTAGACTAATGGCATTTTCCGCCCACTTTTTGGGGTAGCCCCCATACAAACCCACCTCCCACTTTTGTGTTTTTATAACAAAAATTGTTAGTTAAATTAATATTTGCTTGAAATTCGATTTAGAGGGCTTTAATGGACAACTGCTACATACACAAATGGGCGCGTCCCGTCCACTTTTTGAGTTAGTCCCATACAAACTCACAGCTCACTTTTACGCATTTGTTTAAAAAACGTAACTATCAACTTGAAATTCGATATGGCGGCCCACTTTTGGGGGTAGCCCCTATTTAAACCCCCTCGTTTATGTTTTACAGTACGATTTACAATTTCGTGTGAATGGTATTAGAACTCCGGTTCAACCGAAAAACTCCTGGCGTTTTTTTTAAATTTGAATAAATCAATGAAAATTGTCTATGCGCATAAAATTATTATTCGACCACAACTCTGAGTGGAGCAAAAATCTTACGAAGAATCTTTCTCTCGAACACTACTAAAGACGCTGTATCCGTCGATGTCATGGTCCAGGCTGCGCCATACAGCCATATCTTCATACTTCGAGAGAGAGGGCTTTACTTCTAATTTGCTTGCTAAGCGCAAAGTAGCAGCGCTTAGCAAGAGTTATTCTTTGTCTGATCTCTAGTCTGATATTGTCGCTGGCAATTTCTGTACCCAGATAGATAAAGTTTTCTATAACATTGAAGTTGAAATTCTCTATACTCATAGACCGTCTAAGACGCGTTGCTGGTCTGCCAGTGGACACCAAGGACGTCGTATTGCCTTCGTTCACCGCTAGGCCTATGAGACGTGAATGTTTCTCAATCTCCGTGAACGCCGTTCTAACTCGCTGTTCGTTTATGCTGATGATGATGTCAATGTCATCAGCATAGGCGAGTTGCATTACTCCGTTATGAAAGATCGATTTGCTGGGATACTAAGTTCAGACAGGGCGTTGAAGAATTACGTTCTTATCGGCGTGGAGAAAGCGGCCTTATAATCGACAAATATGTGTCTGATTTTTATTTTCCCAATTGAATTATACGTCTGTCTACATGAGACTCTGTACATTTTGCAATATAGTCTATGGGCTAAATAATAAATGAAAAAAAAATTTCTAGCAATTATATTAATACTGTTGTTCGAATATGCTATGCAGCAACCTATGCATCTCCCACGGACAGCTAACACTTACGGCTGCCCCACTCTCGTGAGATACTGTAACGTTCACTGTCAAGTACTGTGGCACAAATTACAATTGATGGTAATGATTAAAAAATAAATAAAAGTACTAAGAAGGTTATTGTTAAACTTGTAGTTATAAATGATTTGGGAGGTCTATTGGTCGTATTCATTTAAGACGTCGTCTAGTTGTCAGTTCCAAGAGTTATTATCTCGTTATCTCGATGTTACAATGAGCCATGATTCGAGTGTGATGCTTTCTGCTTTCTGCTTTCTGCTTACTGCTACTTTTTCCTCTTTGATAGTGCGGATGTTAAGATCTCGCTGTATATCTGTGTTGGAGATATTCTGCTCCTGTTATTTGTCGTAGTATTTTAGACTGTTGCCGTTGGATAATGTTGATATGTATATGCCCCATATCTGAAGTCCGTAAGTCCAAATTGGTTTGATTATGCATTTATATAGTAATAATTTATTGTTCATTGACAATTTAGATTTTTTGTTAATAAGCCAGTGCAGTTGTCTATATTTCTCTTTAATCTGAATTCGCTTTTTCTCAATATTTACTTTCCAGCTCAGTTTTCTGTCCAAGTTTATTCCTAAGTATTTTGCTGAATTTTCTATGGGTAGGTCTTTATTGTTTATTTTGAGAGGGGTCGGTAATACAACACGTCTAGTTGTAAAGATAATTTGTGTGGTCTTGCTTTCATTATTTTTTATAGCCCACTTACGAAACCAGGCTATGGTGTTGTCTAGTATACTTTGGAGTTTTTGGGAAGGTACATTTATATCATCTGCATATGTTGCAATCATAGAAGACGGCTCCTCGGGCTTTGGTAAATCTTGAGTGAAATGTAAATAAAGAAGGGGTCCCAACACACTGCATTGGGGTATCCCTGTATTAATCTGTGCAATTGAAGAGAAAGCGTCTTTAACTTTTACATAGAAGTGCCTATCTGATAAGTAACTCTTTATCAGTAGGTAGAAGTCATGCGGCAGTAGGGATTTTAGTTTTGATAACAGAAAAGTCTATGAGATCTGGCACTTCACGTGGATCTGTTGGCCAGTAAGTAGGTTCCCCAGTTGATATGTGCTTACAATTGTTGGTTTCAATCGATTCGAGAAGTATTTCACCTTTTTTGTTTGTAAGCCGGGAGCTCCATGCTCTATGCTTTGCATTGAAATCACCTGCAGCTACGAATCTATGACCTAAAGATTTAAAGTAGCTGTTATATCGGGATAGAGTAACTTTGTGTTTTGGGGGACTATATATGGCGGAAATAGTCAGGGGACCAAACTGATCAAATAAATAAATATAAGTAGCTTGGATATATATATTTTTTACGATTATTGATGAGCCCCCATGACCCGTTCCGTCTAGATGGTTAGTATTAAAAAAAGTGTACCCTGTGATTTTAATGAAATGTTTTTTCGCGAGATGGGTTTCTGATATAAGTGCCGATCAATATTATTTTCATATAAAAATTGTTTCAATTCAAGAACATGTTGCCATAGCCCGTTAGCATTCTTAAGGACGGATGCTTCACATAAATATCGAGGGGCGTTTCACGCCCACTATTAGGGGTAGCACCCATATAAACATACCACCCAATTTTGGAATTTTGAATGAAAAATTCTTATTACAGTAAATATCAACTTAAAATGTTATATAGCGAATGCTTATGGACAAACGCCTCACATAAAGAGAAATAGATATGATTTTTCCATTTTATTGGCAGCCACTATACAAACCCACCACCTAATTTTGCGATTTTTCATGACAAAATTTTAACATTTCAGGTAAAATCAACTTGACATTTGACATGGTTGCTTCATATGGACGGAAGCTTCGCGTGTCTCACCCACTTTTGAGGGTTAGGCTCCTACAAACTTACATACCAGGTAGTTAGATTGAAGATATATTTTTTTTATACCTACTAAGTTCACAGCTTGAAACTTAATGTGAATGTTATTGAAACTTCGGTAGCACTGAAGTTGACGTTTTTTCTTACTTTTTATCATGATATGATATGAATTTTAATAATTCGATCACAGATTAAATGTGAAAAAAATATCTTTCGAATTTCACCCAACCTTAACGACGCAGAAAGTGAAGAAGTGTTTTGGCAAATAGGAAACAAATCTCTTGCCTCTACATTCACTGCAGTCAACATTCATTCGCTTTATTATGATTAATGTTCAACGCACTTGAGAAATTCAGACAAACACCGAATAAACCGTTGCCTAGATTAAATCAAATCGCTTTGCATTTTAAACAAAGGCGCCTGCTACAAGCGAAAGGATTCCCACCCACGATGTGCCAGCCCACGACAAATGTTGCACAATTAATCTTGATAAAAGTAGAAATCAAATTGATTCTGTTACGCAAACCGATGTGTTAACGTCAATGTTGACCAACTGTGAGCGGCAGAACAATTGGAGAAGTTCCCAGGACAACGACAAAGTCATGTTGGCTGCAATTGATGGAAAATATTTTTACTTTGGATTTTTACTAACTGCTTTACTGACCGTAGGCTATAGTGAAGCAGCGAAGGAGCAGCCACAGCAGCCAGTGTTGAGTGAATCGACAACGAATCTGATTAAGCGCATTTTCGATCTGCTTGGTAAATTGGAACTGGAGTCTGAGCTGAATGCAAGCACAAAATATGCCGCGCTGCTCAGCGAGTTCCTAATTAAGCGTATGTGTTTTAAGTAAATAACTATACAAAATCGAATTAAAAGTTGTAACTTTTACAGAGAAAGTACGTTTTTTAGAACCAACACGCTATGAAGAACAGATCTATTATCATATGTTGCATAAACTTGATCGCATACTGCGCAAAATGGATAATATAAAGGAAAATGAACTGCAGCGCGAAAGTAATTACATATAATTAATTTGTTTATAACTATTGTATATATATGGATTTAAACTAAATTTTGAATTTTATACATCTCACTGTACACAGTACTGGACAACATTTTCCAGCGTGATGTTCTGCTTATGCCACCCCGACTGCGCTATGGACAGCTCGATGCAAATCTGGAGTATGAAAGTCTGGCTAAGGATTATGCACAGCTTGTGGACAACGGGCTACCGAATGGCACGGTATCCGGTTAGTTGCTAAATCAATACTAAAAAAAAAAAAAAATACAAATATCCCTACTACGTTGTCTCTATAGACCTTTGCTTGGCATCTATAGCAACGCTGAACGTTTGTCGGCTAAATGCTGAATGTTTGCATATTATTGTCACAACTGAGCCAACATATGGCTATCATCGTATGCATCAGTAAGTCCTTGAAATTAAATAAATTGCTTCTTTCCTAAGTACTTTTTATCCTACAATGTATAGAATTTTGTTGCTTTACGTTATAATGCATCACAAATGTGCGCCAGCACTGGCGGTCACCACACTCACCTATGAACTGTTGGCCATTAAGCACTGTAGCCAAGCTTATCGCGAGCAGAATGTTATACGCAGTTGGGCCACACCGCCAATTTATCGAGACCTATACTTAGAGCAAAGTAAGTAGAGAGGTCTTTAGTTTTCTTTTTTGTTTATTTACATATTTGTTTATTGCAACTACATAAACTAAAACAGTTCCTTAAAACATAATACTTATCACTAATAATGGAAAGTTACGAACACTCAGACCCGTTGGAGTATTTTGTTTGGTCGCCAGGTTAACCGACTGTGCCTCGTCTCACAGTCGTGGATGTGGTCCAAGCAGTCGTAATTACAAATCAAAAGATAATAGAAAATGAAATTACAATTTATTGTAGTTCAGAGTTAAGGATAGCTTTTTTATATAGTTTGAAGAAGAATCAAAAGAGAATAAATTAGAGAATTTATTGTATTGTATAGGAAAGGGACCGAAATGAATGATGGGAGGCATAATTTGTTGTGCAAAGAGACAACCTCAAAGGCACATAATTACGAGTAAAGCGAGAGAGAGCGTTTAAAAGTAATGATTGAAGCCAATATGGAGAATCAATTTAACCACTTAGGATCTTATAAAGGAAAACGATCGTCATGCAGGCAAAATTCGGAGATCAAATAGTTTTAATCGATCCACATATGGCGGGAGATGTATATCAGAAGTGAAGTTGAGGTTTCAGGGAGCAAACAGCAGAAACTGAACAAACTCGATGCGATCTTGATGAATCACAAACACAAGATGCAAATTCTAAGATCGGACGAACAAGTGAAGTATACAGAAGTTCAGTAGTGTGTTATCAAATTCTTTGGAGCAACACTTGTTATAAAACCAAGAACATCTTTAGGTTTGTTTACCATATAAACAATATGTTTGTTGTATTTCAATTTGGGAGCCATAAGAAGGCCTCAATTATTTCTACAAATTTCCCTACTAAGATTATGTATATCTAAAAATTAGGTACTAATAAAAGGTTTTCTGCGATGAAAAGTCATAAATTTACATTGATAAGTATTTAGGTTAAAGCTGGATACTGAGATCGATGAAAATTTTTGATACCGAAAACACTTCATATAAAAAACACCGTCAAACAACAATCAAAAATTTTCGGCATGAACTGTTTTTGCTGGCGAAAATACTTTATATACTCAAAAACAAGGTGACAAATAGTGTGACATTTTGCATTTCCGTCAGAAAAATCCATATATGGTGACGTTTCACCTAATAAATATCTGATTTTGGTATTTCATGTTGATTGAACATTGTTTTTTGTTTGTTTGACATAGCAGTAATAATTTACAATTTCGGTATCAAAAATTTTCATCGATCTCAGTATTGGGCTTAAGATAGTTTATTAAACACCATATGTGTAATGAATTCATATCTGATTGTAATAGTCTATGTTGGGAAGCATCAGAATACGACAAATATAGTTTGATATCATGGAGCATGACTGATTGCTAAAGGAATATCATTTATGAATATTACAAAGCCTAATGTATCTTGTGGAACACCAGAAAAGACATTTATAGTTTCAGATAAAAAATTTTTGAATAAGACTTTTTGAGATCTACCTACGAAGTAGGACTGTAACCAATTTACAATAGAATGCATTTAATTTACATATAAGGTTGCTATGACAAACAGTGTCAAAAGCTATGCTAAAATCAGTATATATGACATCGGGCTGGCAACCAGACATAAAACGGGTATTGTCGATAGAAGACAATTCTTGAAGATTCGTACAAACGCATCTACCTTTATCGAATCCATGTTGAAATGGGCTAACAACTGTCATTAGCGATCGTTGCAATTGCACATTTTTTCAATTAATTTAGGCTTAGCAATATATTGAAAGTATTACACAAATCCAATAAATGAAAATCAGAGGATACAGCACTAGTATAAAGATGAAACTGTTTGCTTAGTTTTATTGAATTTTGAAAGTCTGTTCAATTTGTGTATAAATTATATTAATTATGCTTGCAATTTTAAGTACATTGCGGGAACGAGGAAAGATTTATAACATTGGAACATTCAAAACTGTTTTCAATCGGGTTCAACTAAAGACAGACGAATATTATTTTTAAATGTGAATTAATTATTATTTTGTTCGCATAATTTTTGAATAGTTGTATACCAGAAATGCTTCTGTTTCATATTTCGGAACTTCGATATTTTCGAGCTTATTTGATTTTTGTTATACTCTTCACACGTAGAGTAAATAGTATACGCGTATAATATTATTTTGCCACGAAGTTTGCAACGGATTAAAAGAAGCATCGGAGGAAATCCCATAAAGTGAGACAAAAACCTAAGTTTTTAAGATATCGATCTGAAATCGGATGAGAGACTTCTTATGTTGCTGGGCTGAACATATGTCACAATTGTCATGCAACGACCAATTTTAGGGGTAGCCCTCATACAATCCCTTCTCCCAGTATTCGGATTTTGTGTGAAACACTTTTTCATTATAGTTAATTTTTATTTGAGACTCGATATTGTGGTCTTTAATGCACATAATTATGAGCATACCTCCTTAAAAATGGAATGAAGGTGTATGAAGAGTATTGAAGCTTCGGTTCTACCGAAGCTCAAATTTTCTCTTGTTTTCATTAGTTTTGTTTTATTACGCTCGTAATATAATATACGTTAAAATATTTAAAAATTGGTTGGATAGTGTTTCATGCATACCTTATTTCTGAAAATATTTTATGAAAGATTTTAAAATCTATTAGGTTAAATTAGTTGTGCTGTGGTTATAATCGAAATTGATTTAAAAACATTCGTTTTAAGCCATAGAACAATTGATTTGTTTAAATTTACAAAAAAAAAAAAACCAGTAAGAGGTTTAGTCGAGGTGATTGACTGTATTATACGCTGCACACGCACATTTTGCTTCGAAATTTAGCTTTCTATATTACAAAGTGGGCTAAATAATTTTTGAGGCGTGCCATAGCAAAACGGTAGCGAGTTATAAACACACTTGTTAAACTTGTAGCGGTGTGGTACCTAAGAGTCTAATCGGTTAATTTTGTATCTCTAAGTCATATTTAGTCAGAGAACTATTCTCTTCGACAGACATACAGACGGACGGACGGACAAGGCTAGATAGACTCGTTGATCACGATTATATATGTATATACTTTATGGGATCTCCGATGTGTTCTTCACAATGTTACATACATTTTAACAGTTCAACAAACCAAATATACCCTACTTATAAATATTATAAGTTCTGCGTACTACACTAGGCAACGAAGCCCCTGAAATTATTCAATGGTTAGAGTCAAGAATATTAAACTGATAATTACTACAATATATTGTACCACGTAGTCTTTGGAGGGGTCACCCCTTGGCCCCGGGCACCACAAATGAATAGTTCATGAGTTTCGATAGAACGACGAACAACACAGTATTGTACTACAAAACTTTATTGCTATGAAGGAGAAACCAAAAGAAATTATGCTCTCTGTCTGTACGTCGACTCTCGCTTTTTTTCGCCTATCTTGGTCACACAATCTGGTCGCTGTGATGTTGAAGTTTACACACTTTTTCATTGCTTCATTTGCTTTCTGATATTCTATCCAGCAAGATCTTCGATCACTTTCTTCCAGGATTCTTTCCTTAGGGTTTTGGGCATTGAGCTGCATTCATAATAATGGGAAGAAGTTGTCATTCTTCCATCACAGAGATGCCTAAAAATTAATTACATCAAGCCAATACTTGAAAGCTGAAAAATAATCTTAAACTATCTTGACCAGGGAATAAAACCGAAATGTATTATAAGGTTCTGTACCGGTTTCAAACTATTTCGGTACGGTTCTCGGATTTTAGTTTCGGTATACCGGTCATTATTGAAATTCTTGAAAAAAAAGAATAATTACTATTGCCAACTTAATTATTGTTTAAAAAAAGTTGCCTTTTTATTTTACTCAACAAATATTTATTCATCAATATATATTTTACCCCCTTTAAAGTAATCCTACTCAGCCATTATACCAAAAACTTTTTCCAATCCTCGAAGCACTTTTTGGTACGGCCTAAAGCTCTTCCAGCGATGCCGTTTTTATCTCTTCAATCGTGACAAAACGACGTCCTTTCATGAGTCTTTTCAGTTCTGGTAACAGGAAAAGTCGCAAGGAGCCAAGTCCGGTGAATACAGTGGCTGAGGCATGATTACAGTGTTGTTTTTGGACAAAAAATGAGGAACAAGCAACGATGTGTGAGCAGGAATAGTTTTGCACAAAGCGACATACGACCTTCTGAAACTCACGATGCACCACGCCATTGTAATTGAAGAAAACAGTGAGTCAATCCTTCACATTTGACTGAACTCTGCGTGCTTTCTACGGTCTTGGATCTTCTGGCCGCTTCCATTGGGATGATTGTGCTTTGGTTTCAACGTCATAACGATTTACCCATATTTCGTGACTAGATATGACCCTTTTCGAGCTAATCTGGATATTCTTTGATGTCATCTGTTGTTCCTGAGCGAAGCTCACACGTTTCATGCACAAAACATCCGAAAAAATCCATGGCGTGAGCCAACCGATTTGCTGACATGCTCAGCAACTTCTCTAATAGTGATTCGAAGATTTTCTATAACAATTTTCTTCACTGCTTCAACGATTGCATCGGTTGTTCATCCAGGACGAACATATTCTCGGCCTTCTATGGAGATCTTGTACCACATACTCGTACAATATAAATATTTTTTTTTGCTACAAGTAAACTCGCCAAATGCCATAGTCAACATGTTTAGTGTGTTGGAGCACTTAATTTTATTTGTCACACAAAATTTAATACAAACGATCCATATTTTTCGATAGCAAAAAATCGACAAGCATACCAAAACACATCTAACCTTTATATATGTCAAAAATAAGCTATAAATGCAAAATGGCAGATCTTGTCAATATATCTTGGGAAAAAGTTTACCAACTTACAGAAAAAAAAAAAATGGAAAATCGAATGTACATAGCCCTCAATTTCAAGGTATGAAGCGACCATCTATAAGATGCTACAATATTGAAATTCAAGTTGATATTGACGTTTTTCATTCAAACGCATAAAAGTGAGTTGTGGGTTTGTATGGGACTACCTCAAAAAATAGACGGGACACGCTCAATTGTACATGCATATGAAGCGGTTATCCACTAAAATCCACCAAATCGAATTTCAACCTAATATTGATTTAAATAAAGAATTTTTTCATAAAAAACACAAAAGTGGGCGGTGGTTTTGTATGGGGGCTACACCAAAATGTGGGTATGGTGGGTCAGTTTTGATACTATATTAAACAACAATAAAAATAAGTGTATGTGCCAATTTTCAGCTGGATAGCTTCAGACGGACAGACAGATGGACATAGCTAGATCGACTCGTCTCGTCGAACTGATCAAGAGTATATATAATTTATGGGATCTGCGATGCCGCATTTAATGCGTTACAGATAAACTGATAATACCATTATATTAATACTATGTGTGAATGGTATAATAAACATTTCTGCATTAAAAGAGTAGTCAATTAGTGAGCACAATTGAAACTGTAAGTAAAAGTTCACATTCGTAAAAGTACCTTGGGAAAATGTTGGAACTCCAAACATTTGCTAATTACTGCTATTACACGGAAATCATTAGGCCCGGAAAAGCGACCAACAACAATACACATCTAAAAACTTCTATAAAAGCTTAAAAAAAATAATTTTTATGTTAGTATTCAATAGATTATAGTATTGGTGGTCAAAGAGTTAACTGCACTAAAATTATTTTAATAATATATTTGTTTTCCATCTACCTATGTACATTGTACATATAAGTATATTTACCTTGTTCCATTTTGCGATTTAATATTGAGTGTTTTATCTACAGTTGCCATCTGTGGACTTTTTGGCTACAATGAATTTATGAATTGGCGCAATATTCTGGAGCTGAGCAGTTGGCAGCAAGAACATGGTTGCCTTTGTATGGAACAGGATCCGAAACGAGAGGACAAAAGAAACTGTAATTGTAGTAATCACATAAATAATCTGGCATTGGTTTACTATATAAATGCGTTGCTCTTACTCAATTGAATGAATGAAAAGTGTGTGTTGTAAACAAGTAAATATCTATATACTTATATATATATATACATGTATATGAATAAAAGGCTTAACGATTTTCATCTGAAGTGTCCTCATTACGCAGCTAATTTAAGCAGTGCATTATTAATGGCATATTATTGAGAATTGTCAATAAGCAATGCCAATAAGAATTCTCAACGGAACGCATGATGTGAGCGGATTGGAAGGCAGTCTTTGTTAAACAAGTCTCAGAGCGGTTTGTAATGTGACACATTACTAAAAGTATTTGTTGGAGTGCTTATGTGAGGACCGGGAAAACTCGAGCTTGAACGATAACGACGACAACACTTTCCATTACAAAATGCTTATATTCAAGTGGAATACAAATATTTGCCTGGCATACTTGAAGTCATGTAGCCAGCTAGGCAGGCAGGCAGGCAGGCAGGCAGTCAGTCAGTTAGCTAGGATATTAATGCCTCATTTGTGTCTGTTTGTTAGATACTACTCATTCACTCACCGTACACCGAAGTAGTCGAGCCAACCATGCCGTTTGCAATTTCTTACATTTTGTACGTTCCCAAGCTTCTTACGGTTTGACTGGCTTTTCCGACTGACTTACTCGTACAAGCCGGAATGGAAGCAGGAGCTGTAGTCAAAATAGTAGTAGGTACGTGTGCAGCAAAATGTAAAATGAAGGATATCTGGTGCAGTGCATTATGTCAAAGCATGGCTTCAGTCATTAACAGGGTTGCCTTGGTATGTCAAAGCAACAAGATAACATGTCAGTTTACAATTTCATTTGTTTCGTGCGTAGACAGAGAGACAAACAGACAATCAGACTGACAAACAGTCGAAGACTCACATCAATTCTTAGGTTATTTTGAATACTCTGTACGCAAAGTGTAGGATGGTATATTAGGTTTGCGATAAAATATGTAATAGCCTAAGCGAAACGAGATGAACCCCATAAAATCTACATATAGCTTTGATCAGCATTACAGGTGAAGTTATTAGAACCATGTCCGTCCGTGTGCTTGTCTATATGAATAGCGAGATCTCAGACACTATGAAAGATAGATAAATTTTATTAAAAATATGCCAACCTCTCTATTAGGCTGTGCCTCTACACAAACCTGTGGCCTTTGAAATGCTCAAGTAAAGAAGAGATTTCTAAAAAAATTTAAGAGATGAAAATTATTTCCGTATTTTTTTACTCGTCACACGTATTGTGAACAGTATTGTAATTCATGGAGTTTGTAATGCATTAAAGAAAGCATCATAGACCTCAAAAACTATATACATATGTTCTCGACAAGACGAATCGATCTGTTCATGCTCGCCAATATCTGCATGTATTCAAACTAGTCCCTAAGTTTTTGAGAATTCGATCTGAAAATCGGTATGGAGGCTTTTCGTAAAAGTTGGCTGACCATATATTAATATTACGGTGCCACGTTGACTGATAGTTTCCATACAAACCCTATGCTCACATTTCAATTTTTGTATGAAGAACTATTCTATTACAGCCAATATCTACTTGAATTTCGATGTGATGGCCGGAGGCTCAAAGGTAAGAGTCAAAAACAAATTGAAGTTCAATATGATTGCTTATTATAAGCAGAAGCTACACATATGTGTTTACATATATTAATGATCGTATCACGCCTATACAAACCCATCACCTACTTTTCCGTTTTTGTGTGAAAAATATTTTGGTTACAGTCAGTTACAATTTGAAATTCGATATGGTGGCTTCTTTTTGTTTCGCCCATTATTGTGGGTAGTCTACATACAGACTAACCACCCATTTTATGATTTATGCAAGTACAACTTTCTTCTACGTTGAGCTAACAACTTAAAAAATCGGAATGAAGGCTTCAAATAATCACTACAAATTTAAAAGACTTAACCGTAGTTTTTCACCAATGCAACTTTTCGATCGATATAAATATATATATATATACTCGTATTACATGTCTAACTATTTGCTTTAAAAGGACTTTAAGCATTTTTTAATAAAATAGCACACATACATATGTAGGTTCTGATCGGATCATTTTATAATATAGACACCATACAAATGTATGGTTCGTATATAGCTTCTTATACTAGGTACAGGGTATTTCAAAGTCGTGTACATTTAACTGCTGCGTTATTTCTTGTTTCTTTTTGCAACTAAACATGTTGGCTTATATTTTATTTGTATTCTTATTTTATTTTTCATTTCGAAAAAAAAAAATTGTTTTGGCCGAAATAATGTTGTCTTGTCTCTTGTCTCTTGTCTCTTGTCTCTTTTCTCAGTTTTTCTCTTTCTAGTTTTATGTGTCTGTGTGCTGTCATTTTCATTTCAACCTTTAGCTTTAAATCAGCCAAGTCTACCTAAGCTACCCATTGTATCAAACACCCTCAGGCGCCATGCTGTCATATTTTTCCCTTTCTTTAATCGCCATTTTCGTTTTGGTCCCCCATTTTTCTAGTAATTTGTATTTGTTTCGCTTTGCAACTTGATCAGCTGCCACGGCTTCTGTCGTCGCCACAACGGATTGTTGTCATTGTTGTTGTTTTTGTTCAGTATGAGTTCATGTCCTTTCAGCCACAAAAATACATATATATTTAAAAGTATGTATTGTTGTATATGTGTATAATGTCAGTCGGCATTTGCCTTTATCCCCGCTGGACAGAGTGTTCTGCCTTGTCTCGCTTGTCAATCTGACCAAGCTTTTCTCCCTTTGGCTTTGTGGTCTACAGGCTTGTGGTGGTGGTATTGGTGTTAATGTCCTTTATTGTGTTTGTTGTTTTCTGCTTCTATTGTTGTTGTTGTCTTTACTGTAGCGTTGCAGCATGTGTTTTCGCTCATTATGTAGTAAACTTAGTAAATTCGCATTCATAGTAATAGACGTAGTAGGCATATGTATTTCTAACAAAACAAAACGTGTGTCTAGTTCTCTCACTGTTTTCGTTTAGAGACAATATGCATGTTATCCGCGCTGTTTTTTACTCTCTTTTGTTCCTATTATGACTCCTTCTCTCTCTCTCTCTCTCTCTCTCTCTCTCTTTTAAGATAAGTTCATATTTAAATTGTTTTCGAAACTGACGCCTGCGCATTTGTTCCAAGATGGTGTTGAAAGACATTGCCACCTGTAAGGGTTGTCAAGTAGAAGTATATTTGCTGTATAATATTACATTATTTATTGCTTAAATATCAGTTCAATTTATGAGTTATGAGTGTGCTCAGAATGTTTTTAACTGGCAAAACGAGGCATGACAGACTCCGTAAAGTATATAAAATAAAAAAACCTCTTGACGAGTGACGAAAGCCTACCTACAACTCACTAAAACTTCTGATATCAATTTTGTAACGAAAGATTTGTATTTTTCATTTGTATTGTTGGGATTGATTGTAAAATGTAATTGAGCGTTCCTTATGTTGCGATGTAGTTATAGATGTTCCAAAAGAAGCTTTCAATTATATAGAAAAGGCTCAGTTACATTTTACAATCACTTCCAACAATACAATTGAAAAGTACAGTCGATATATACAGAAAAAAGTTGTAGAACAAAAGTTTTGTAGTTTTATGTGTACTGAACTCCTGTGTCAAAAATTTAGGTTTTCTAAAAGATTCAAACTAAAAAACAAACTATTTCAAAAATTTAGGTTTTCTAAAAGATTCAAACTAACAAACAAACTATTTCAAAAATTTTAAAATTTTATAACTCGCTGGACTCGTCTCGGTTCCAAGAATAAATCGAAAATAAGTTTGGGATGATGGGCTCCTTCACGGACTCCACTACCGCTTGGAGTGGGTATATTCAACCCCCTATATTTCTGGTGATCCGATATTATATGTTTTGCATTTTTTGAATGTACGTTCCATGACATTTTTAATGGTATATAGTACGCTTCGTTCAGACTTACCAATAAAAACTTCGATATTGCGCGTATAATATAAGCAGCGATGTAGCATTTAGAGTGACATCTTATGCTGTAGCTGCTGTTGTAATGTGCATCAGGCTGACAAATGTGAGGTCGTAGGCACGTGAACTGATAGAGATTGTGACATATCGTTAGATTGCGTTATCGCTGAGAATTTGTATAACAAACGTAAGTGAGAAACTATGCTCCTGTTGGATCCCACAACATTTGATAAACTTTAAATAAGTTACTTTTAAATAAGTTACTCATGCCATTGGTGTTAGTAAAGTCGTAAAAATATATCATCTACTTTACTAACACCAATGGCATGAGTAACTTATTTAAAAGTAACTTATTTAAAGTTTATCGAATGTTGTGGGATCCAACAGGAGCATAGTATGACAAAGCTTGAATCTATGTGTGTGAACACGAAAACAAAAAGCAATTCACGATATGGATGTTCGTAGCTAAGCCAAACCCAACAAAACTAGTTCTCGCATGGAGTACCTTAACATGTTTTTTTTTTTTTTTTTTTTGAGAAATGGACAAGTCAACCTTCATCGACTCAAACAACCGAATACTTATATGAGCACTGAAAACATTGAACCTGCAACGAACGATTTCTATATTTCCATACTTGATAAATAAAGCGTATGGTATCGACGCCAGAGTAGACAGTTGCAATTAGAACTTATCTCCAAAATACCTTAGTCGAAATGGAAAAAGTGCTATGAAAATTGGTTCTATTGTATGCAAAAATGTATTGATCAATATGAATATCATTTGTAAAAATAAATATTTTATCATTACATTCTGAATACAATTTTATTGTACTATATTGTATATATTGTAAGAACTATTGAAACATGTCGCTTTTCCATTTGTACTCCCAATACATACATAAATATATTAGGGTCTTTAAAATATGAAAACAATTTCAAACTTTTTAGTTGTAACAATCTTGACAACTCTGCATTACCGTTGTAAGCCATCATATGTTCATAGTTGCGGATAAAGCTAATGTATTGCTCTTCTACTCATTCAATTAATTCTCTGTGTAAGTGGATAAAGAAAAACAACGAGTCAACCACTTCTTACGCAGAGACTCATGTTTAGTTACTTATAAGTATTTACATTTACCAATACTATTGCTACCGTGGAAATACTTCTTCTCTTCGTTTAAATTTAACTCTCTTGCTCAAACGATAACTTTTACTTCTCATACAGAGAGGAAAACTTCTGTAAAATATTCAAATTTTTTGTCTTGTTACATGATATATCCTATTATTTTAATATGTTACTCAAATAAATTTTTTGATTAGTTCGAGTATTCAAAAAAAAAAAAAAAAAAAAAAACGAAAGGTTATTATTCTAAAATTTGGGAATGATGCCTTTGCAGTAGTTCAGGTATGTGGAGAAAGTTCTGAATTGGAATTGGCCAGAATAATAATTTAACAAATTATTCAAATAATTATTCAAATAATACATAATCGTCATTCATTCACGTACCTCCTGGGTAGTTAAGGAGCGAGAAGACTGCAAAAAGGCAAAGATGTAGTATGTAGCCGATATGGCCTCTCAGATTAGTTGACGGCGAATTGCTGCTAAAGCATGGTGTCAACTTTCATTGGATTCCCATGCATCGTTTAATGCGTTATAAACATTCATGTCCTGCCTAAAACACATTGTTCGAAAATATAAATTTTGACTACTGAATATTTTTTGATTATTTACTTTTATTTTTAAACATGTTGTACTACAATAAATTTTATCCTCCTATCTTCCATAGTTCCTAAGATTTTTCAATTTGACTTTGTAGGCGAAGCATCGCCCCTTTTTTGGTCTTCCACTCTTGTCCAATTATATTCGATAAAATTTCATCAAAACCGGACGGACAGATTTCCAGAAAAAATCATTTATCTAAAGTAACCAACCGATTTCTTAAAGCTTCAATTTTGTTTTATAAATAAAAAAGGCTGTTTTATTGTGAATAATGTTTGTTACTAGGTCTAAATATATTATATTCTAAATATATTATAATCGGATGATTGGTTTTGCTTATGTTTATAGTTAGCATAGAAAGAGTTTTATTGATTCGATTCATTGAAACATTTTAGATTTGGTTATAGCCAATATCAGTAATTTTGCTCAGTGTATGTGCATCGTTTATTTTATACTCTCCTTCATGGTTTTCTACTTCGGCTCGTCCAATAAGCTTCGATTCCGGACAACAAAACAGTTCCGAACAATCCAGTTGAGTTGAGTTGAGTTCAGTTCAGTCAGTTCAGTCGTCTCCCGTCGTCAATTAGAGTGGCACGTCAACCGCACGGCTACGGATACGCAACGCCAAGTTTTGGTATGCTTGATGCAGAGCGCGACGCGCCGCAAACAAAAAAATCCATCCTTTCACAGGATACAACCAAAATAATACACACACATATGTAGAACACACAAAAACACACACACATACATCTACATCACATATACAGGAGCAGCAAAAAGAAAATTTTATAAAAACGTGAAAGCGTCGTGGAAATTTTATAAATTTTTATTAAAAGAATTGTGTATTAAATAAGAAATGTTAATTAAATAAAACGCGAATAGTGTAGAAAAATATTTGAGAAATATGTGCGAAATACGCAAACGAAAAGCGCGTTTTGGTTTTTGTGTCTTGTGGAAGAAATAAAAAAAAAGTTAAAAGTTAAAGTGCAAAAAGAGTGAAGAGTATAAGTAGTATATAGGAGAGAAGGAGCACAAAAATTTGAAAAATTCACGTCAAAAGTGAGTAGAAACGAATTGTATTTGTATCTGTGTAAAAATTTATATTTGTCTGTGTAGGAGTTTGTGTGCCTGTGTGTGGGTTTAATCAAAAATATCATTTACGTATTATATCTATATAAAAATTTCTGTTTATAATACGCAATAATGAAATTGATGTTGCGTATAATTGAGAAATGGTACTCGTTAACAATGCAAGAATTGGTTAAATGTGGGTGGTGGCGGAGGCCGGAGGCAAGAGGCAAGAGGCGCCGAATGGAAATAAAATTGCGCGAATTTAACAGATGAAAAACTTGAAAATGCATTTCAAATTTCAGAATTTGCATAATTTATGCACGAGAGATAGAGGGAGAGAGATACTATCAAAATGTGCATATTGTCAAAAATCATCATCGATGTGCAATTGTCATAAAGTGCAATAATGCGTTGCATATTTGGAGGAGTAAGTGATTAACATTAGAGTGACAGAGTGGGAGATATTAAGAAGAGGGAGAAAGAGAGAGATAAGAGAGAGAAAGAGTGATATGAAAGAACTTTAATTTGAAGTGTGGGCAGTTTGCACATTTTTTGCAAAAAAACGTAACGTACGCCTACAGTGAGCATTAAAAATAAATGTCAATGTAGGTTTTCAGCTGACATTAAGCATTAACACACACGCACATATATGCTTTGAATTTCAGTATAACATTATGCTTAAAATACGAATAAACTAAGAAGCTCCCACTAGTTCACCGTGTCTTTGCATAATTATAGTTATATTCTGGAGAATAAGGATATTGCTATAAATTTGGTTTAAAATGATTTAATTAATATTAAATCTGCTCGCGTTTTGGAAAAAGTGCTTTCTAACTTTCTAAAATTTAATTATTTATTATTAAATTCCTACAGCCTTAATAATTTAATGATAATACTAATAATAGTTATGATTATAATCAAAAGAAAAAGTTTAGTTAGAATCAGCTGTAACTTTAGATTCGATTTTAATATCATTTCGTACTATAAAACCGTTTAGAGCTGTTACTAAAGATTGGAATTTTTAAATTTATTTTTCAGCCAATTTTTTATGTCATTCATACATAGTGTGGTATGATATTATCAGTTTGCCTGATAACGTTACGCTTTGAAGCAGGTATCGTAGAACACATAAAGTATATATATTCTTTATCAGCTTGTCATTTTTTTTTGGTGTGAATTTGTAGATATCAGTCTGAATGCCCGTATTTAAGCTTGCTTCGGTCCCAAGTTTAATGGAGTATCAATATTGATATGCCACGCCCATTTTTAGGCTAGCTCCCATACAATCCCACCGCTCACTTTTATGCATTTGTATTAAAAACTTCTTTAGTTAAGTCAATATCAGCTTGAAATTTTAATATGGCGGTCTCATATAGATGATTAGTTCACACACATACACTAATGGTCGTATCCCGCCAACCAATACCAATCGTGTGCTTTGGTTCAACCAAAGTTAATGTCTTACTTGTTTTTTAATGAATTGCAAAAAATCATATGCAAATCAACAAAAATTGAGTTGATAAAGATAAAATAGACTTTAAAGTGTTTATTAGTATCGCTGCTAGTGTTATAACATATTCAGTCTTTTAAATTTTTACACTTGTCACAATATATCAGACACATCTATTTAAAAACTTTAATTTCGTAACTTATATGATGGGCCGTTCAAGTATTACGTAATACATTTTTTGATCTCTTCCCCCCTGGTAACACTTTTCACAAATCTGTTTCAGTTACAAACTGAATCAATAACTCTGTCATTAAAAAATACTATTGAAGAAGGCAACCAACTTTGGTAAAGATAAAACGAACCAATGGCAACAGTCACAAAATTCACCTCAATGACAATATTTCGTCTTCTGAATAAAATTCGAAACTGCCACGCAAATTAGGCGCGTAATTACTGATTACAATGTTTACAAATAAATCTGTGCCTATTTCGAAATTTTGAACAAAAACAAACAATAGTATATCAGGGGTTTAAAATAGTTCGAGTAAATCAGTAATCAGTCTCTACTGAGCGCGCCTAATGTTACCATATGAAAGCCAGGTTACAATGCAAGAATGGAACATAAACGAAGCAAGCTTAAAATTTTAAAAATATCTATATTAATAAAAATGGAAGTGTGTATGTATATATGCATATTCCCTATAGACTCCGAAACCACTCAACCGATTTTGATCAAATTATCTGGCAATATTCAAAATAGTCCCGTGGGCGATCCTGTGAAGTTTCGTGGCGAATGGATAAACAGAACATTTTTTAGATTTTTCTAATGACGATAGATTACGAGTAGAGTACCACCTCGTACAGCAACAACATTTGTTTCATTTGTTTGACAGTCACTTTTTCTTTTTTTGTCAGTATTTCATTCGTAAATAAATAAAATTATAAGCGAACTATCCACTTATTATCATTTATTATTTTCATTTGTTTTTCAATTCATTCGAGTTCAAAAAAATGCCACCAAAAAAGCATCCATTGGTAAAAAAACCACAAAATCAAAAAAGATGAGCGAAAAAAGAGCAGCTGAAAATGCCGATGAACGCGAATCACGTTTTTCGCGAATGGGCATCTACATCTAGAGCCACAGAAACAGAACAAGAACAGTAGTCGCGGCTTCGGCAAATGCGCGAAAGGGCATCCACATTGAATCTACATATTAAAGGGGTCGAGGAGAACATGGAAAGGGGGCAGGGAGAAGTTAGCGTCAAAGAAAGGTAGGTAGGGGGAAGAAGTAGTATAAGACCTGATGGTTGGGGAAGAGGTGGTAGGGGAAACGGTGTTAGGGAAAGGGGCATGGAGGTAGGTGAGGCAGGGGCAATGGCAGCAACGCGTTGGATCCTATTTGAGATAGAGGGATGAAATGTTGTAGACGAGTTAATGGGATCGAAGGGGGCAGGGGAAAAGGGGTGGAAAAGTAAGGAGAGGTAGGTGAAGAGGAATGTGGGAGCCTAAGGGGTGGTTGGAGAAAGGGTGGAATGGACAGGAGAAGAGAATTGGGAGAATTGGAAGTAGAGTAAAAGGACATGGGGAAGGAGAGGCAGCAACGCGTCGGTACCGGCTAGTTCTCTATATGGAAGAATGGAAGCAGTAATTTTTTTGCGCTTAACAAAAAAGTTTTCCGAGAAAATTATTAGATTAGTAATACCTAGTCATTTTCCTCAGAAGAAGACGAAGTACTTGGTGTCCACTCGCAGACTTGGACGGTCTGTGAATATGGAGAATTTCAACTTTTATGTTGTAGAAAACTTCGTCTATCTGGGAACGGAAATTACCAGCGACAACAACGTCAGCTGAGAGATCAGACGAAGAATCACGCTTGCTAATCGCTGCTACTTTGGGCTCTGTAAGCAAATTAGAATTAGAGCCCTCTCTCGAAGTACGAAGATAAAAATTTATAAGACACTGATAATCCCGGTCCTGCTGTATGGCGCAGGAGCATGTAGCCGGCGCGCACTAAACTACGAATGATGCGCTTTCCTACGTGCGACCTTGACCGATAGACGGTTGTAGAAATCGGTTTCTAACTGTCGTAATTAGGCAGATAAAGGTAAATGAAAAGTTTTATAAAAAAAAAGTTATTACCTCAATTTAAAAGTTATTTTTAATAAATATCAAAAGTTTATGTAGAATTGGAAGTTGCAGTCATATAAAAATCAATTTTAGATTGACCTGATAATTCTCACCCATAAAAGACATAATATTTTTACTTGAAATTTGGAGTTTACTGTAATCATCGAATCATGGAAGCGCAATATTGCCAAATCTGATCAAAATTGGACTGATATCATATAGCAAATAATTTTTAGAAAGAGTGTGAATTTATTCATGCAGAAATGCTTACAAAAATTATTTAACTATCTTCTAACTCACGAATTGTGAAGGCATTCTCCGTAAACTTCGTAATACATGTGGTCTAATTCAAAAGAAAATCAATTTATTTGTCATGGTTTCAGTAATTTTTATTCCTTTACGTCTACAGTTCCGTTTTGCTTCGTTAACTCTGTTATAGGTTGGATATTAGTCTGGTGAAATTTAAAAATACATTAATAAATCCGTTCCCTCGAAGGTACTTAATTTGATTGATCCATTGAAAGTTAGAATTTTTTCGTTTTAAACAAATTTGGTATTTTGATCTTTTGACTTCTTTGCTAAAACGGCAACTGCATGTGCGAGCAAAGAAATATTATGCTCTTGCTCGGTGAAAACTTCGGCAGTTATTTTCCTTTTTTAACTCGTATGTCCTTCATTATATGACACCTTGAGCTTAAAAGTGAAACAACTGTATAGCTTTTCACTCAGCGATAACTCCTGGAGAATACCCGTGCGTATGACAAAGACACACACCACCTATGTGTCGATTATAAGGACGCTTTCGACACGCTGATAAGAACGAATCTCTTCAACGCCGTATCTGTACTTGGTATCTCAGCAAAGATCATTAGTCATGGCGCTATCACGCTAAGCGTCGTCAGAGTAGGAAAGAACCTCATCGAACCCTTTGATACCAAGTAAGGCCTCAGACAGGGTGTTCGTTTATCGTGCGACTTTTTTAATATCTTGATGGAGTACATCCTACGTTAATGCCCATACGTAGAACGGGCACGATCTTTCATAAGAAAGGGATGCTACTCATGTATGTTGATGACATTCGCATCATTGGCAAGAACGAACGGCGAGTTAGCAGGTCGTATGAGGAGATTAAGAAACAGTCATGAGCCTATTTATATATATATATATATATATATATATATATATATATATATATATATATATATATATATATATATATATATATATATATATATATATATATATATATATATATATATATATATATATATATATATATATATATATATGATGTAGAAAGAAAAATGTCAGCCTGGAGATCAGACGAAGAACCACGTTTGCTAACAGCTGATACTTTGGACTCAGCAACCAAAGTAGAAGTAGAGTTCTCAAAGTACAAAGACAAAAATCTATAAGACTCTGATAATCCCGGTACTGCTGTATGGCGTCCCTGACATCAACGGACACAGCGTCTTTGGGAGTGATAGACGAATGTTGAGCCATCTAAGTAAGTAAGCTGTAAATCGGCAGTTAGACCTATTTTTATTTTAGTCAAAATGATATGCCACACCCACTTTTCATGGTAGCCTCATACAAGCCACCTTATTGTATGAAAAACTTTCTATTGCATTCAATATCAACTTACATTGAGATGGTGGCTTCTTATGACGGACGTTTGACAAAGAGTATGATCCCTCAGCTTATCCGGGTTGCACTCATACCAACCGACCACTTTCGACTATTTGTATGAAAAAATTCTTTATTCAAATCATATCAGAGTGAAATTTGATATGGTGGCTTTTATATACACACACACACTCGTGCCCTGTCCAGTTTCTGAGCCGGCCCCTACACAAACCCACCACTTGTCACTTTTATTATGTCCGAAAAACGACTTTATTGGGAAAATTTGTGAACTTTATTCGGAAAAATTTTAAGCTGATAAAATATTAGGGCTTAAAACACACATTAAGATTTAGTACCGCCAAGGCCTTTTCAGTAGGTTACACCTTCAAGTTACACCTACTTTCAGGATATTTGATACTTTATCATTAAGAAATTGACTTTTCAACTGAATTTCTATTTGTTTCTATTTTTGCAAACAAAACTGTTTGTACTTATGAATATACAACTGAAAATGTTGTGTGTGTGTGTGTGTGTGTGTGTGTATATAAGAGTGCTTTTGTTTTTCGATTCATAGCGTCTTAACTTTTCCTTCTTCTTCTTCAACTACAGGTTTTCCATCGTTCGACTACAATTTTACTAGCTCGACGTAGCAGGCGACGCTTTTTGCTGTTGTTGTAAAAAGCACTCTTCTGCTCTTTCTTCTTTATCTTCTCCTTATTCGCTCCATTGCTGCTAATACGACTACTCTACTTCCTTTGGCGCTCTTTTTCTCTTTGTTTCGTGCAGCTGCTTCACTGTTAACTTTTGTTTTACCTGTGTGCGCGCCATCTGCCCTTTTGCAATAAATTAAGTAGAGAATACGTATAAGCAATGGGAAGTGTAAGAAAAAGAAGAAGCAGTCAAAAAATAGTAATACGCACACAGATAGAAATCTATGTACATATGTATATACAAATACAATATATAGATTCTATATATATATATATATATATATATATATATATATATATACATATGTACATATTGTGTGTAACGAATTATTGTGCCAATATAGTGAGATACGATTATGTACATATATGTATATATTGTAATATTGTAGCTATGTATGTATTTGTGTGCATGTAGAAGAAATCACGCGTGCCCATTAAAATATTCAAGCACATATCCACACACACACACATAAACACGACGTACTTAAACTTAAACTAGCTTACTACAATTTTTTTGGGACTCTATTATTTCTATACAGTGAGTCAAAATAAGTATAGGCACACTTAACATATTTAAAGAAATGTGCGCTAGAGTAGCTATTATAATAACTGTTTTTACATCGTTTTTTTTGTTGTAATTAGTATGATTAGTTCATTTCAAATAAATTGCACTCACCAAATGTCCCGTTACTTCAGTTAAGTAGTACCAGAAAGCGGCAGCAGGATATCTGACGCGTTTGAGAGACATTATTTGAAACTATTATCAATCTACTACCATTATCAATGACGTCTTTTGTCGCAAATGGAACTCTCTCTGACGCAATAGAGCTTGCCGGCCGTATGAAATATTTGAGTGCAGATCTGTTCCTCGTTCAGCCAAAAATAAATTTGATCATCCTCTTTAGTCTATGTTGTCAAATTTCTCAATATATTTTGGCAGCTTTCCATAGTTATATGCATGTCACATTAAACTTATGACTTATTATTTTACATGAATTTCCAATGAATTCCAATGAATTTCCAAAAAAAAAAAATATAATTTTCATAGTGATGCAAAAAGAGTACACAAAAATATGTACCACCAATATTTTCAAATTCAAAATAAAAAATATATATGTATCAATAAATATTAACAATCCTACTTCACACCCAACTCAAAATACAAGAAAAAGAAAAAAAAAACGTAGAAAAAAGTTCTCTTTGGTGGGACCGAAGCTATAATACCATTCATACGAAGTTTTAAGCTGTGAACTTAGCAGGTGTAAAGAAAAAAATGTTTGTAAAATCTAACAGCCTAAACGAAGGATGTATGTTTGTTGGGGCCTACCTCTAAAAGTGGGCATGGCACACCAGTTGGTAATTATTCGAAGCGTTTGTTCATGTCAAGCCACCATGTAAATGTCAAGTTGATTTTGCCTGAAATGACAAAGTTTTTCATGATCAATCCCAAAAGTGGGTGGAGAGTTTGAATGGGGACTATCCCCAAAAAGGGGACACCACACATTTTTCTCTATATGTGAAGCGTTCGTCCAAAAAATGCCACTATATTACATTTTTAAGTTGATATTGACTGTAATAAGAAATTTTTCAATACAAAACCCTAAAAGTGGGCTATAGTTTTGTATGGGGCTACCCCTAAAAGTGGGCAGGACACGCCCCTTGACGTTTATATAGAGTGTCTCAGTTAGAGCGCCGGATTTGATTTTTAAATTAAAAACTTTTGTTTTGCATACAAAATCATCTTTAGTGGCAATGAAACAGCCTCATCTCAATGGCTTCGTTAACAAGCAAATGCATCCACAGCGTGTCACTGCTGCTTGGTGTGGATTTTGGGCTGGAGACATCAACGGTCCAGTTTTCTTCGAAAATGAGGCAAGTCAAACACAAACCGTAAATGGTGTTCGTTATAGTGAAATGTTAACCAGTTTTTTTTTGCCGAAACTTGAAGATATTGATGTGGAGGACATGTGGTTTCAACAAGACGGTGCCACATGCCATACAGCACGAGAAACAATTCAATTACTGCATCAGTCATTTCCCGGTCGTGTCCTCTCGTGTTTTGGTGACCAGAATTGGCCGCCTAGATCATTTGATCTGACGCCTCTAGACTTTTTTCTTTGGGGTTTTTTGAAGTCACAGGCTTATGTGAATAAGCCCACGACACTGCAAGCATTGAAAGAAGAAATTACACGCTGCATCAATGAAATACCGCAACATTTATGCAAAATGGTTATGGAAATTTTCAGGAAAAGAGCGCGTATATGCCAGCAAAGTCGATGTGTTATTTATCCGATGTGTTATTCCATAAATTTTCAAAAAACAAAAGTTTTTAATTTAAAAATCAAATCCGGCGCACTAACTGAGACACCCTACATGAACCGTCTGTGCATAAGAAGCCGTCATGTCAAATTTTAAGCCGAAGTTGTCCATACAAAAAGAATGGTGGGATCACACCATTTCATTTAGCTACATTGCTATTCTTTACATTGCCATGTCAATTTTCAAGGAGATATTGACTGCTATAAAAAAATGTTCCTTTTAAAAGTCAAAAGTATAGGGGTATGGGTGCTACCCCAAAAAATGGGCATGGCATGCCAATATGGATATTCAATTAAACTGAAATAAAAAGAAGTCCATGTGATTTACAACAGGATATCTAAAAAATTGGCTCCAAACAGACAGACGGACAGATAGACAAACGGACATAGCTGGATCGACTCGTCTCGTCAAGCTGATCAAGAATATATATACTTTATGGGGGTCTACGATGACTCCTTTAATGCTTTAGAACTTTGAGACAAACTGATAATACCATTTCACACTATGTGTGACTGGAAAAGTTTGGCATACGCTTTGTATGTGTGACATGTTATTTGTTAATATTTAGTTATTCTATGCATAATAATTGCGGAGAAATCCCATTTCCAAAGATACCAAGTAAGTATTGATCCTCATCTCGTAACAGAATGAGCAAAGTAAACAGCGGTATAGAAAAGCCCTTAGATTGGCAATAAATCCTCCAGTGTAATTTTTTAAGAGGTACAAAACTTTGAATGGAAAGGTCACACATATAAAAAAATACAACGAGTCGATTTTTGTTTCGTTCAGTAGATAATTTTATTACAAACTGCATCCTGGGGATCCAATTTTCCACCACTTTCGCAATAATTTGGGGCGAATAATAATAATAACGAATAATTGGCTACCAAGACCATTCAATGGGTTCGTTTCTGAAGATTATATGCTCGCTAAATTTTTTCCTCAATAAGTCGATTGCTGCTTCAGACGTCATTGACGGTTACTTCAGTATTTTCTTCGTTTTGTAAGAAGTATGGCGAGCCCACAAGTTATTAACATGTAGCATCTTAAAATATGTTACATTTGCCAATATTTTTTTTGACTCAATGTAAATATATGTTTGTAGCTACTTTTCCCTTTTTCTACATTGCTATTATTTATTTCATATAACAAAAAGTGATTGCAACAGCCATTCAAAATGTCGTCTTATTTGTTTGGCTGTGTGTATCTGTGAGTTTGTGTTTAATTTTGCGGTGCTTCTGGAGCACAATGGCAAGAACAACAACCACAATTACAACAACTGCCATTGCCCATTGTCCTCGAACGCTCTGCTTCGCTTGCTGTTTGCTCTATTTACCTTAGAGAAACACAATTTATTGCTACTTTAACCATTTTTGCTTTAACTTATATGGGGTTTTTCTATTTTCTTTTTCGGTTGTCTGTTCTCGTCTTCATTGTTACTTTTGTAATACTTTCGTTGTTTTATTTTTTTATGTTTGTATATCTGTTTAGGCTTTCTATTTTGTTTTTTGTTTTTTATTTCGCGTGACATCATCAAGGGAAAATTTATTTGGTGAGGAGAGAGTGAATTGCTCTACAATTTACTCTATTTTTATTTTATTGGATTTACAATCAATAACAGTAGTTTACAGCAACAAAAAAAAAAAATATAAACTTTCTCTTACAATTTTTTAGAGAAATTTGGGTACGCTGAATACTGAATACGAAAAACATACTGAAGTTTTTCCATTTGGGCCATTCACATGGACAACGGAATATTTGTGTTTTTCGATGTAAGACTTCACCAACATTCAGAGTGACCGGAAAATCCGATCGTAGTTCATCGTAATTCGTTAAAACGCGTTTCGATTGATTGAAAAATGATTGTGTTACAGCAGATGAAAGCTAAAATTCCTTGCACTTTCTAACGAATTTCATACATTGTTCCTTTTTGAGTACCTTTTTTCAACAACAAATAATTCCAATAACTCAAATATCTGCTTCGCCTGCTGTTTGCTCTATTTACCTTATAGAAACACAATTTATTGCTACTTTAACCATTTTTGCTTTAACTTATATGGGGTTTTTCTATTTCTATTTTTTGTTCTAAGATCGGATACAAAATGGAAACGTTATAGAAGAAAGAAAGAAAAATTATTATTTTATAACTATTTATTTATTTTAAATTAAACACTTGTTACTGATTCTTTGATTAAAATCACATAATGATCGTTAACCACTAACTGCAATAACTGCGCCTGTAGTGGATCACACATTTCCCTACATTTTTAAGGTAACTCACATATTTTTAAAACGGAAGTAACTTTTTCACGTGGAATAGAAGTTGACAGTACTATAATATGGCTTTTTAGTCCTCATACTATCAATAAATGCTACTCCAAACTTTAATATGACCTGATTTAGAGCAGTGCGGTCCATGCAAACCTTTCTGAGCTATAATTTGTACAGTGTGAATATTTTTACTCTATACTGTACTGTACTGTACTGTAAACAAAAAAAAAAACCGAAAGAAACAAAAAAGAGAGCAGCTTTGCGGAATACGCTACATTATTATATTATTCTACTACATATATGCTATATGTTTTTGTGCATATAAATATGTAAATAAGTAGAGAATGGACAAATCATATTCCTCTTTTTCGTTGTGTGTATTACATTCGTTTCTGGCCCTCTTCATAACTTTAAAAAGGATATGAACGTTGTACACTTGCACCGTTTTTTGTACTTAACATAATTATTTAATTTTTTTTCTTTTTTTCTCATAACAACTATAACTGAATATTGCATAAATAATCATGTCCTTGGTTTTCACACATTTCCCAGTATAAGCTGCACAAAATACGAGGGCTGCTATTTATATTCCGGGAACTAGCAACCCTAATGTCAAAAGCTAAAATCTGGCAACACCACAATAAAGTTTGACAGTTGTTGGCATAAACGTACTCACAAAGTTTTAATGTACAATTGCTATTTGTTTTGTTTACAGTGAGTTAAGAAAAGCAATTTGGCCAAAAAATTGAAATTTCAAGAGAAGGTTTTCGTTGGATTATTTTTCATAACTTTCGACGTGGATTATCTCAACAAGAATGTGTCAATGAACTTAGTTCTTTATATGGCGATAAAGCACCATCAAAAACCAAAGTATATCGCTGGTATAGTGAATTCAATCGTGGTCGTAGTTCGGTCGCCGACGAATTCCGTGAAGGTCGTCCAAAATCGGTTGTTGTGCCCAAAAACAGCGATGCAGTGCGTGAACTGATAATGCATGATCGTCATGTGACATATCGTGAGATAGAGGCATCCTTGCACATTAGTTCCACTTCAATACATTCGATTTTGCATGAACACTTAGCTGTAAAAAAAATTTGCTCTCGTTGGATACCCCATAATTTATCAATCGCTCAAAAAAAGGTTCGAGTCGATTGGTGTAAGGAAATGATTATAAAATTCGACCGTGGTGCTTCAAAAGACGTGTATAAAATCGTGACAGGTGACGTATCATGGATATATGCGTATGAGCCGGAAACAAAACAGCAATCGACCATGTGGGCATTCCAAGACGAGCCAAATCCAACAAAAGTTATTCGTGGAAGAAGCACAATTCTGAGCGGTACACGACCATTTGTTTGCGGGAAGTTTTCGGAGAAATTCGTAAAAACAACCGCCAAAAACGAATATATACCACGCAGTTTACCTTTGATACTCGGGAACAAGAAGAAATCATTGGGTGCCAATTTAGGACTGTACGAAGGATGAGTCATTAATTCGATGTTTTGACTGCTCAAACATGCACTTGTTTGACGAGATGTGTGAGAGCTCGCATTGTCATGATGGAGAATGCTCCATCATGACAATGCGAGCTCTCACACATCTCGTCAAACAAGTGCATGTTTGAGCAGTCAAAACATCGAATTAATGACTCATCCTTCGTACAGTCCTAAATTGGCACCCAATGATTTCTTCTTGTTCCCGAGTATCAAAGGTAAACTGCGTGGTCAACGATTTATGAGCGCCGAAGAAGCAGTTGAAGCGTTCAAAAACCATGTTTTGGAAGTGTCTCAAGAGGAATGGAAAAACGGCTATGACAAATGGTTTGAACGAATGCAAAAGTGTATTGATCATCAAGGGGAATATTTTGAAAAACAATGAAGCCATTTTCATTTAAAAATGTTTGTTATTATTTGCTATTCCCGAAATATAAATAGTACCCCTCGTACAATGACAGCAAAATGGCAAAATTTTGTTGATAATTGTTTTACTCTGCATTCCAACGCACAATTAAAAATAAACATACGTAGTGTAATTCCGTAAAAGCTGAGCTATGTCTTACTGACGTGCAAATTATATTTTGAAAGATAAATAATAAAATTATTTTACTTATTTGTATAGCTGTGTCCATAAAATACAACTACACATAACAGAATATATATATTTTATTTATCAATTAAATTTTGTGATTTTTATTTTGTAACTAGCATTAAATATAACCGCCATTGCCCAGATTTTGCATAGAAAATTTACACGAAAGAAGTTTTAAAGAATATTTATAAAATTTAGTTTCCAATAGGGAAGGGTATATGGTTTTTTCTTTATACTAATTGGCGACTTTTTCAGATCCATTGTGCCCTGACAGCAGTCTCTACCTACAAAGCTTCATCCAGTTCGGGCGCTAGGTTTGAAATTCTTGTTTTTATCCAAAGGCGTACTTAAAATGTTGTTGTAACATTCGCACTTAATTTTCTTGATTCAAATACAAAAGGGGATAGATTTATAAATCAAGTGCGAAAATACTTATAATAAGTATAAAATCCTTGAAATAAGTATAAAAATCAAATTCTAACAACAAATCTGTACTCTAGTCAACTACAAAAGTATACTAATTTGAATACATTTTATTATATTGATTTTATTTAATTATATAAGCATTCATTCAAAAGCTTAACAACTAAAGTAAAACACCGGCGTTGCTGATCAAAAATGACAAGCGTGAAGATATTCAAAGCTTTGGTTCTTTTTTTTTTAAGTATATCTGAGTTTTAAGGTTTGTGATTTTTGTAAAATCTGAAAAATAAAAAAAAAAAACATTAAAATTAACAACAGATGAAATAAGAAGGCAGTCATGAAATGTAAAAAGCTACCCGTTATGGGAAAGACAGCTCAATCTAGAGTCTAGACGACTCAATTTAGCCATGTCCGTCTGATAGTTGGTGCTCATTCTTCTTTTTTCACTAATTTTTAGTGATCTGGCCGTGAACAGCCGGTATTTAAGCTTTTGGTCCCAAGTTTATGGAGTATCCATATTGATATACCACGCTCACTTTTTGGGGTTGTCTCCATAGTAGTTCTTCCAGTGGTCGAAATTCGACCTTTTGTCTTTACAGAATTATCCAGAAAATGATTTCGCACATGATTTTGGCACCGTGTCCAAATTATGACTCAGGAATGCTTAACACTTTGGGTGCTCTCCTTTTAGACAGCCTTGCTCTAAGTGCCACCCAGAAAGAGAGCGGCAATAAGTGAGCAATTTATTTGCAATAAATAATGCGTAGTTGTGCTATTAACTACTGCACAGTTATAAAAGAGTTTTTGTTGATTCTCGTTTTTGTTTTAAATATTTATTTAATTCTTCTTTTAAAATTTTTCCAACTAAAATTTTATCAGAAACACACTCAACTGATGCTTGCCAATATGTTTGCAAGTGCGCTCACAGCAGTTTCGAGCCTAACGTCAAGCTGCTCGATGGACATGTTCTATAATGTGAATCGCCCTTTACAGCACGACAGAGATAGAGAATATTTTTTCTATAATTCATTTGCTAGCGACCTTTGCATTGTAGAAATGTTGTTTAGCATGCTCATGGTTCAAATTAAAACACAATTTATGTTATTTTCACCAATATATTTCGACCCTCCTAGAGTGTCATCTTCAGGGTGTCTGTCAACATAAAACAATAAAAACAGTTTCAAATAAAATAATAACAACTTTTTATGTTTAATTTTATGTTGACAGATACCGTGAATATGACTCTCGAATAGAGTCGAATTGTATTGGTAAAAAAATGTAACTTTTGTTTTAATTTGGACCTTAAGCCTGCTAAACTATATTTATAGAATATATTTTTTCTATTTTCCAACTGAAACCAAAGGAACCGAGACAAAGAAAAAAAAGGTAGATGCTATAGCAAATTGAGAGAGCTGAGAGAGGGAGAGTCTTTGTGATTCGCCAAGGGCATTACCTGGTTTTTATCTACCTTAGACCAAAAAAATATATTGCGCTTGTGTATATAATAATCAAGACTAATAAATTTATGTTGTAAATACAAATTTGCAATCGTATAGACGTGCATCATATACATTATACTTATTATAAGGTATGTACTTGAATATTATATTGATATAAAATGCATTGCATTGTCTTTTTATTTACACCTATTTATTCATATCCGATATGCACGTCTGTGTGTATGTAAATGTATAGGTAAATAAATTATTGAAATGAAGTTATTTCGTTCAATTGAACTACTAAAAGTCAATTACTTTCGTATACTCATATCAATTGCTACTGACTTATCCAATTAACTTGACTCACTGAAAAATTTTGACAAAATTTTCCTTTTTCAAGTATTCAATTTGTATAATTCGATGAAACTTGACAGGTTGACAGTGTCATTTCAGTACGTCAGTCTATCTGTATATCAATTGTGTGTTTGACCTACTTTTCAAAATGATATTAATGATGTGGAATATTTGTTAAAATTAATGAATGACGTACAACGTTCGCATGTCAGCTCAAGGAAACATTGGAGAAAAGGAATCACTCCACTCAGCTTGCTTGACTTACTGCTTGCTTGAGAAATGAAACAGATTTCTTGTAAACAAGTTTTTTTTTCGTTTTTTTGTTTTGTTGTTCTTAATTGACTGTTGAACTCATTCTAGTACTTATAAGTACATAAATATGTACAATAGTTGTCTATAATTGTGCCAGTAAACAACTAAATTATTTACTAAGCTATTCGTTGATTTTATTTAACAACTAAAGTAAAACACCGGCGTTGCTGAGCAAAAAGGGCAAGCGTGAAGATATTCAAAGCTTCGGTTCTTTTTTTAAGTATATCTGAGT
The DNA here is from genome assembly GCA_035044765.1 of Leucophenga montana. NCBI lineage: Eukaryota > Metazoa > Arthropoda > Insecta > Diptera > Drosophilidae > Leucophenga > Leucophenga montana. Next base: position 53,087 of record JAWNNQ010001784.1, on the reverse strand, counting down.
TTTAAGACTTGTGATTTTTACTAAAATTTTATCAGAAACACACTCAACTGATGCTTGCCAATATGTTTGCAAGTGCGCTCACAGCAGTTTCGAGCCTAACGTCGAGCTGCTCGATGGACATGTTCTATAATGTGAATCGCCCTTTACAGCACGACAGAGATAGAGAATATTTTTTCTATAATTCATTTGCTAGCGACCTTTGAGTGTAATAGTCTTTTAAAACAATATTGTGTGCGCACAATTTTGTTGTCTTGCATATTTTTAAGTGACCTCATTCAACAAAAACCATTTTACTTTATACTTATGAATATTGTAAAGGCGTTTTTTAGAGTTGTAGTAATTTAAATTGAATTCAAATACTAAAATTACATTATTTCCAACTGAACATTGGTTATATTAGAACGTCTTGTCTATATCTTTATAGGTCACTTTATCACACAATATCCTAGTTTTCAATGTAACGACTGTTATTAAGCCTAATAAACTGGCCTCTTTCGATACATATATATATACATATACATATATATAGCATGTATTCAGCATGTAGCATCTGACCTATAAATAAGACAAAAGTAACGATAATAGACATAAAGTAACAATAACAGACCAAAAATCGATTTATACAGCAGGGCTACTCGAAATGGATTTATTACAATTGTGAAGTCGTGAAACACACTACTCAATATTATTAGCATATCTTGGCAATTCGTAATCTCTCATGTATTTCTAGGTCGTGAAAATGGCCCTAAGTGTTTAATACTTAATTTCGATCATGATGGTTCCGCAGATGTGGCGTATTCCGGATGTTCAATTTCCAACCACTTTTTCAAGCAAAGAGGCATTGGTTCGTACAATGTTGTCTTCTAAGTCGTCCAAAGTTGTTGGTTTCTTCGCATAAACCAATAACTTAACGTAACTTTACAGAGCAAATAATCCAATTGCGATAAATTGTACTCTCCCGGTGGCCATTTTAGTGGTCATTTTCGATTGTTTGCTGCGCTACATGCCATGCGCTGTCTTATTGGAAAAACATGTTTTCAATAAACCTTCCATTCAATTTAGGGCACGAAATAATCGCTAATCATGGGCCTATAGTCCTCGCCGTTGACGTCAACAATCCCGCCGGCCTCATTTTTTAAGAAGTAAGCACCAATGATGCCACCGGCTCATAAAGCGCTTAAACGGTGAATTTTTGTAGAACCAACGGTGTCAAAAGAGACTCTCTCGACATGTCCATTGTGGCAGAAATGAGACTAATTACTGAACATAATATTGCGATATCAAAGTGGATCGACTTTCTGTTGATTTTCAGCACATTTTCGATCTGAATCTGCCAATTTTCGATTTGCACAATTTGCAAGCGTTGTTCTGGCGTTAGTATTTTCATGATAAAATGTAGTGTTGCCAGGTCTGACCAATTTATGGCAGTTTAATCCCTGTCGGAAAATGGAACATCTTAAAAAACACCCTGTATATTGTTTTTCTAGATATGATTTATTTTTCTACATAATTCAACAACAAATGACTGAAAGCAAATATAGTAAGGACTATTATGCATAATAATTGTGTGATTTGTATTCGATTCGATGCTAATCAATGCAATTATTTAGCATTTAAGCCATTTTTTACACAATTAAAGAATGGTGAAGGAAAATAAAGAAATAAAGAACCTTTGCATACTTTGCGGCGCGCAGTGCAAGCGCATATACAATCTAAAGAGAGCATTAGTGTACTCAATTATATGCTTTGTTGGCACAACTGTACTTACAGAAAGTTAACTGTTTTAATGCGATTTACGTAAGCGCTCAGTGCAAACAATATTCATTCAAGGGGTGTACCTAAACTTTTGATTCTTGTCTACTAAAGTAAATGTTTATGTCCTGTCCAAAAAATATTTATAACATGGTATATTGGGTTTGTTAAACTGTATGTATCATATAGAAGAAAGCATCGGAATTTTTTACCTTTATTTGCCTTATTCAAAAAATTTACTTTTGAAGATTTTAGTAGATAAATTTTGAAAAAATGAAAACAAAAATCGATGCGGTTTTTACGCATTGGTTTAATCGAAATGGCGTGGAACAACTACAACGCACAGAAATGCAACGAGAGAGGCCGAATGCACGAACCAACGAAATCCGCGAAAGATCAAATGATATAAAGCACATTTATGTCGTCTTCTTAGCCATAGCAACGCACGCCAGATACCCTTTAGTTGAGTAAAAACATAGAAATATTGGTCTATTTCTGTTCCGATTGCTCAAACCTTAGTTCAAGCCGATATGTAACTGTGTTGAGTCCTCTTTTTGATTGTCCACAAAGATTTACTTAAGCTTAAGCTAGAATATTTAAAAATAATGATTTTTATGCAAATACAAGGTGCGACAGCATAATTTCCATTTCTTGAAATGCGTGCCATTTAGACTTTAGGGCAAATCGTAGCGTAACAGGATGAATACCAATAGACAGGCGTGGTTCTAAAGTTTTATTTCCTTCCAGTTCAGTCGGCATCATGCGTTGGAACAGTGAGGAGCGTGCGTTTGTCGTCGAGGACTATTTTTGTTGTTGTTGTTTTTTTCAGCAATGAAGTGCATTTTCACTTGAATGGATGCGTTTACAAACATAACATGCGCTACTGGACTGATACCAATCCATTTTCCAGCATTAACCTAAAGTCACAGAGTGGTGTGCAATTTCCTCAGCTTGTATTATTGGACCGTAGTTTTTTTAAGAAAATGAGGTCACAGTGACATTGAGTTCAGACCGGTATGTGAATATGTTGCTGGAATTTTTTTTCCACGACTTGATGAGGAGACATTTGTTACCAACAGGATGGACAGCGGCTAACACTTCATCGATGGCTGATTTGAGGGAAAACTTTCCGGGGCGCCTCATCTGAATAAGGGGCGATTTGGAGTGGCCAGCCCACTGCCTCAAGAAAACCTACAAGTCCTGAATGCCAACGTCCGGGCAGAAATTGCTAACTTATCTGCTGATATGATAAAATTTACATTTACAAAAAAAAAAAAAAAAAAAAACTAAAGCTGATTCATAAAATCGGTTTTATTGCGTTTTGAAGAATGGAAGTTATTACTATTATTATTATCGTTAGATTTCCAGCGTTACAAAAATAATTTTATTGTATTAATCGTAATAACTCTAGTTTTTGGTATAAATTTGTTGGTCCTTCGCAGTACTACAAGGGTATACTAAGTTTGTGCAAATACATAAAACAGGCAGAGGGAGGCGTCGTAGAGAATAGAATAGATAGAGACTTCTTTTTTCATCTTCAGTTAAAGTGTATTAAATGGAAATGCCAACCCCAATTTAAAGAGTAGCACATACACAAACTTGCCCCCATTTTTGAGATTTTTTATATGAATTTTTTGTTTGTAGCTTATATTATATCTAATAAAATATTCCGCATATGTTTGGATCGAACAACTATAAGGCGTATACAAACTTACCCTCTACTTTCATGTTTTTGTATACATTTTTTGTTGGACTTAGTTGAGCTAGATATGCCAAATTTGGAGTATCGTATGATGTAAATAAATCCTTATAAAATATTCCATATATGCCCAGATCGAAACACTTGTGTTTGTTTTAATTTAGTTAGTAACACAAAAAATTGTGTATATTTTTTTGTTTTTTTGCTTCGAAGAAGAATAACTCATGTTTGCTTTGCCTTATAACGAAAAATATTAAGAGCAGGGAGGTATGTAGTTTTGAAGACTTTAGAGACTTCCCTTATATAATGTTTGTATTTATGTGGAATGTTACCAATTTCAATGCTGGTGCTAGTTCAAAATTAAATCAACTGTCTAATTAAATCAACAATACACACTATTTTTAATTTTTCTTCCCCCTTTTTCCTGTGTGTGTTTGTGTGTAAGTGTGTGTGTGCGTGCGTGTGTGTGTATGTGATAATTTCCGCCATTAGCAAAGTAATTAAGTTGATCAACTTGGAAGAGTCACGAAAGCTATTAATTTTGATTTTCGAATGTTTCCTAATGAGTTGGCAAACATCAATTTTGTAGTGTTCTTCGCCATCGAAAAAACTTCAAATGAGCGAAGTTTTTAATGTTGCAGAAAAGGACGTACAAATTTTTAAGCAAACTTTAGCTGCAATAGTGCAAGGCTATATACATAAGTATGTATAAGTAATCGGTGTGTGTGTGTGTGTGTGTGTCTATATGTGAGTCTATGTCTTCTGACCACCTCTTTACGTTATTACGTCTTACTGCTTACGCGCACAAACTGGAACGTGTCTAATTTGTCGACGACAAATGTTTAAAATGCATAGAAATTTATGTATGTGAAGTAGTTACCTACATAGGAAAAGTTAGAAATATCTATATACACAACACATAACAAGTATTTCAACATCAACCCAAGATGAAGAAGACGTCATCGTCTCTTCTGCGGTTCAGTTCAGCATAGATAGAAACTAGTTCAGCGAATTGCGAGCGTGCGGCATGAATGAAGACGTCCGTCAACTACTTCTTCATTTTCTTTGCTTCTGCTTCCATGACTTTTGAACTCATTCAGAGGCGTTGTACCGGAAAGAAAGCGCCATTAAAACGCAATAGAAATTCGAAAAGAAAACGCAGTTGTAGCTATAGAAAATGAAGTGAAGACTTTAAATTCAATTGTGTCGATTATTTAATACACTACACGTACATATGTTTCAAGTGTATTTACTTGGTGTTTCTTTTTTCTACTCTAAATAGCCAAAAATTATAAAAATATTCCCCGTATTGTTGAAACATTTTATTCATTAAAGTGTGAGTACATAAGACTTTAAAGTTAAATAATGCATTTAAACTGAGTTATCCTATAATTAAATTTTAGAAAATGAATTGAATCTGACAATTTTCACGCCTTTTCTTCATCTTCCATGTTGCTAAAAGGCAATAGCAACAAATATGTAGATTATCTGTATATAGGTACGTTTTCGTAATAAGGAAATGGGTTAACTTGGCTGGTACCGAAGCTTTAATACATTTTACATAAGCTATAGGGGCCTTGTTGAATGTTGTACATTTTATGGTGTCGGTGTAAATAACATCTATATCAAATTCACAGGTTCTTATCTTGTATTGTATAATATATAATAAAGAAGCTTGTTGTATACAGAATATTTGGGGCAAAATTTTTAATGGGTGGGTTCACTTTAGATATTTGCTGTACACACACAGTTATTAAAAAATAAAATCATGCGAAAACATTAACTGTGTATATCCCAATCAGAGAAATAATTGTAAATATAAATAGGATTCCTAATTTCCATATTTAGAGACACTAGCTAACAACAGCTCGCTTTACCATTAAGATAGTGCAATATAACTGTAATTAAGAAACTTTATATGATTTAAGGATCTGTACAATACAATGTATGCTACAATGATCCTATCGGGATCAATGTTGACAATTTTTTATGTGTTGATAGTATGTAGTAACAACCGTATTAAATTTTTTGCCTTGTATATTAAAGGAATTGCTTTCTGATATATAGATTAATGTTGACTATCATATTTTTTGGATACTTATATAAGTAACATTTGCTATTATGTCAAATTTTCTAGCTTCAATGAGAAAGAAATTTAATGTACTAGAACCCGCAGTAAAGTTAGGAAGACGTTCCAAATCGACTATTCTGGGAGAACTGATCAAGATGATTTATAATTTATTGGTTGGGGATTTCGAATTCCAACAAACGAATAATACTTTTTCCACATAATTCATGAAAAATGTTTCATGTGAAAATTGAAGAGCAGAAATTGAATTACTCATTACACAAAGCACTGAGCGCGCATCCATGGAAGGCGACGGCGCCGAGGTAGCCGACGAAGGCGAATGGCAAACAGTGCATTCAGATTACGGGAAGCTTACGTTGAAAAGGCGATCGCTATTATCTCCAAATTTATTAAAAAAAAAAAAAAAAGAAAAGAAGCATGTTTAGCATCAACCAGAAATGTCACTAGTTCAACTAGCATAGGCAGCAAACAAAATACTGAGTCTGCAGCGAATCTGTTAGCCTCTAATCAGTACGCAGCATTATCACAGCCTGAAGAGCCAGTTACTATGGACTTAGCCCCCGAAGAAGTTAATGAACCAAGATCCCCGCCGCTACTTATACCAGGAGTGAATAGTATCCAGCGTATGATGAATCAATTCAACGAATGTATTGGAGTCGGGACTTATTCGTACAAGACCAATCGCGAAGTTGATATTCGAGTTATGATAAACAATAGCACTAATTATCGTGCTATGGTTCACCTACTCGATAACAAAAAAAACCATTTATCACACCTATCAATTAAAACAAGAGAGAGCGTTCAGGGTGCTCATCAAGTCGCTTCACTATTCCACCTCTACCGTCTATATCAAAGAAGAGTTGATAGGTAAAAACCATAGCGTTAGGCAAGTAATTAATGCACGAAGCCGCCAAACGAAACAGCCATTATCGATGTTTTTCGTTGATCTCGAGCCCAGCGTGAATAATAAGAAAATTTATGAACTAAAATATTTGTGCGGTGCATCCGTGAAGATTGAACCACCCAAATAAATTTGACGATTTAGTGCAGTGTTACAGATGCCAAGAATTTGGACATACAAAACGGTACTGCAGTAAAACTTTCCGGTGCGTAAAGTGTGCGTTGAACCATAGTTCTGATGTGTGCACAAAAGAGAAGACAGCTCCAGCAACTTGCGTTAACTGTGGTGAGTTCCACACGGCTTCGTATAAGGGCTGTAATGTTTATCAAGCAGCATTACGAAAAGCTCATCCGCATATTGGTACAAAAAACCAGCAGAACCAGCAGATCAAACAGCAGCACGCACTGAGCTAATACATACCGATCATTGTGCGGTAATTACTAGCTCGCCGGTGTTACCTGGAGTAAGTTACTCAGCGTAAGATTGTCAGAGATAATCTGCTAATCGTAATAAGACAAACAGAATATACGATCAATTTAACCACCAGCAAAGTACTGATACAAGATTTGATAAACTGGTACAACTGATGGAAAAGCAGATGGAGAGGTTTGACAGAATGTCAGAACAAATCTGCTCGTTAGTGATTCTTCTCACGTCACTTATCGGTAACCATGCATCCAAACCTTAAAATTGTCTTATGGAACGCTAACGGCGCCAGCCAAAAAAAGTTCGAGCTCGAACATACCATCAAATCTCACAACGTTGACATTGTTCTACTTTCGGAGACTCATTTTACCGACCGCTCACATTTTAAAATACACGGATATACCGCGATTACAACTAATCACCCGTTAAATACAGCCCGCGGTGGAAGTGCTATCATTATCAGAGACAACATTAAATTTTCTATATGTAGATCCACATCACATCTCTGGGCTCAAGTAAGCACCGTAGAACTAAATGTAGCTACTGGTAGCTTTAAAATAGCGGCTGCGTACTTTCCTCCTCGGTATCAAGTCACTCAAAGCATGTTTCAAACTATATTTGATTCACTGGGAAACTGCTTTCTCATTGGTGGTGATCTAAACGCGAAGAATCACTGGTGGGGAGCTAGAACCGACAACCCGAAAGGACTCGAACTGCTGTAGTGCATTCATTCAAATAAAAATGGGAGAGCTCAACTCATTTTTTATCTATCGACTATATACAGTATTTTTATACATAAACACAGTCGAACTTCGCTATAGCGAATATGAAGAATCAAAAATCTTAATTACTCTTGTCACTTGTAACAAAAGTATTTCAATATTAATAATTGGAATTATGCTTTTTTTGCATTGGTCAGAAAAAGTCTCTATACAAACTTTTAAACCGATAACTCAAAAAAATAGGGGACTAATTTGCGATGTTACAGACAGGCAGCCATGGTTAAAATGATGCCTCTTGTCGAGATGGTCAACCATTCATCTTCGTTGCATTCTTTAAGGCATTGCAAACTCAATGATGTGTGAAGTTTAAAAGTCATTATAAAGAAAAGTCATTATATGTATAGACTAATGAAAGAATAGAGCGACAATTTTGTTTGAAAAAAAAAAGAAAACGTTAATTTCGGGTGAACCGAAGCTCTAATACCATTTGTATACGTATATTAAACGGCTGTCCCCTAAAATCTACCAAATCAAATTTCAAGCTAATATTGATTTAAATAATACATTTTTCATACAATAACACAAAAATGGGAGGTAGGTTTGTATGGGTGCTACCCCAAAAAATGGTCGGGACACACCCATTAGTCTATGTATGTTATGCGGCTGTCCATAAAAAGGCACCACATTGCATTTTAACCAAATATTGACTTTAATAAAGAAGTTTTTCATACAAAAAGACAAAAGTGGTGTGTGGGTTTGTATGGGGGCTATCTTTAAAAATGGGCTTGGCGGCTCAATCTTGTTACTAATTAAACTGCAATAAAAAAAAGCTTATGTGCCAACTGGGTAGCATAAAAAGTGTACCCCAAAAATGCGTAACAACATACAAACGGTCAGACGGACATGACTAGATAAACTCGTCACTACGAACTGATCACGAATATATATACTTAGGGGGGTAGCAATGCCTCCTTTAATGCGTTGCAAACTGTCAGACAAACTGATACTACCATTTCATAATATATAAATTATAACAACAACAAAAATTTATAAAAAAAAAATTTTTCGTTATATAGGGGATCGTCATGGAGATATTCGACTGTAAAACATTTGTCGATGTTATTTCCGCGATTTTTATGTTCTTCACAGGTAATGTTAACAGTAATATAATTGTCTCCTGGAGAATCATCGAAGACCCTATAAAGAAAATATATTCTTGATCAGCTCGACGAGACGAATCGACCCAGCCACGACCGTCTTTCTGTCTCTCTGTTTGTGTCGATACAAACTATAAAGACTTTCTGTAAACCTAGGCTGAACATATATACGCACTTGAACTCATAACCATCATTCAAATCTACCACCCAATTTTTTTGTATGTAATTTGTAACAATTTTAAACAAGAATTAAAAGTCTTGTATAATTAGACCTTAAAGCTTTGGTTTCACCGTAAATTCGTTTTCTCGTTTTCTCGCTTTTTTCTTTTTCTTTTTTTTATGGGATTCTATACAAACTTTCTTCTTTGAAATCTATTTAAGCTGCAAAATTTGCGGTGTGTGATTTTCCTTTATCTACACCGCTATTTCTGGATGGCAAAGCTTAAAGTCGATTATTTACGTCAAAAAACTGCATTTTGTTAAAATTTACATAAAGCTAGAATTTATGTTATGAATGTCTTTCAACCCTAAAATTTTTTTTTTTTACTAAAAAAGAGTCATGAAAAAGTTAATTGCGTCTATTTGAAATACACTACTTGTATAAAATATACTCGTAGACATAGAATATAAAATAAGATATAAAATAATTGTGCAAAAAATAAAAAAAAGGATTTCAATCTGAAGTAGAGGTGGGTACAGGCCAGGCATTTTTTCGTGACCCACGGGCCTCCGCTTGTAAGAAAACGGGTTCGTGTCTCAAAATTTAAATCGGGCTTTTTTCGTGCGGCTCGAGCCTTAACTCACGGAAATCAGAGGCACGAAAACGGCCAAAAGGCACAAAAAGACCCAAAAGGCACGAACAAACCCGAAAAGGCCGAACATAAGGCATATTTTTCAGTCGCATTTATATTGAATCGGACATATCTAGTCACAGGTGATATCTAGCATCGATACATGAAATAGTTGTAAGGGAATCAGTTGAAAGGCGCTATTCCGAAGTTTGTTTAGTTATTGTATTTATTTATGTATCGCAAATAACAATTGAGATGTACTGACATTGTACAAAAACCAGATGTGTTTGGGCCGGCCGGGGAGGGCATACTTTTATATTGCTGCTTTATGTAATAATTACAATAGTTGATCTAAATCAAAGTCTATTATTTCATAAGATTTTATACTTTATTTTTATTGTACCATTCACACATAGTATGAGACAGTATTATTAGTTTTGTCTGGAAGTTTGTAACGCATCAAGGGCTTAATAGACAATACATCTGAACACGATCATTTTGTGTACTTGTGGATCAACGTTTTGGCACAGACGAGTGATCAGATTGTTTGATTTTGTCATTTCTCTCAAATTTTTGTGGTGTGCGGTCTTGTCTATGTCGTTGTCGAATGAAATTTTATGCGCCATTGCGCTTGCTTTGTGCGAAAAAAAGGAAGAGGAAGAAAAAAAACAACGCAAAAGACGAATTTAGATGAAAGAGTGACATGATGGGCATGATGTATTAATATACAAAAGTAAGAAAAAGTATTTTTTCAACATTTTGAGACATTTTTTATTCGTAAACGTTATATGTTGATTTTCAGAAACTGACAATTTTTTTATACCATTCACACATAGTGTGAAAGTTTGTAACGCAATAAAGGAGCCATCGTAGACCCCATAAAGTATATATATATTCTTGATCAGCTCGACGAGACGAATCGATCTAGCCATGTCCGTCTGTCCGTCTGTATGTTGTTGCGCATTTTTTGGGGACCAATTTTTATGCTATCCAGTTGAAATTTTGCACGTATACTTCTTTTTATTCCAGTTTAATAGAGTGTCAAGATTGACCCGGCACGCCCATTTTTTGGGGTAGCCCCCATACAAACCTACTGCTCACTTTTGACTTTTTGTAAGAAAACTTCTTTATTAAAGTCAATATTAGGTTGAAATGCAATGTGGTGCCTTTTTATGGTCAGCCGCTTAACATACATAGACTAACGGGCGTGCCCCGCCCACTTTTTGGGGTAGCTCCCATACAAACCTATGGTTCACTTTTAACTTTTTGTAAGAAAAACTTTTTTATTAAAGTCAATTTTAGGTTGAAATACAATATGGTGCCTTTTAAGAGACAGCCGCTAACCATACATAGACAATTGGGCGTGGCCCGCCCACTTTTTGAGGTAGCCCCCATACAAACCCACCGTGCAATTTTGTGTTTTTTATAAAAAAAATCCTTCATTTAGATCAATATTAGCTTCAAATTTGATTTTGTGGATTTTAATGGACAACCGCTTCATATACATATACAAAGGGGCGTGTCCCGCCCACTTTTTGAGGTAGTCCCATATAAACCTGCAGTTCACTTTTATGCATTTGTACGGAAAACGTCAATATCAACTTGAAATTCGATATGGCGGCATCTTACACATCTACTACATCGCTTCATATACATCTACTAGTGAGCGTGTACCACCCCCTATTTAAACCTCCACTTTTATGTATTACAATACTATTTAAAGTTTCGTGTGAACGGTATTAGAGCTTCGGTTCAACCGAAGTTAACGTTTTTTTCTTGTTTTAACATTACTATATGAATTATCTTTTAAAATAATATAGCTTTCAATATCTTCAATTAAAAGTACAAGAAATATTAAGCGCTTTATCTAAAAATATTCGAAATAATTACTTTGATAAAATTATTATTAAATAAAAGTAAGGCAAAAACATAGCACTACAGTTTATAAAGGCCTTTAAATAAGGCATACCCTATAAATCAGCCGATGAGACGAGTCGATCTGGTATGTCTGTCTGTCCATCCGTCTATCCGTCTATCCGTCTGTATGTTGTTGTGCATTTTTTGCGCATTTTAAACGTACGGACGGAAGCAAAGCTCGAAGCATTCTTCACATAGTTATATACATGCTACCAAATGCAATATACCCTTTTAGTTATAAATGGCTGCAGAGTATTGAACTATATGACAGCAATGAAATTGTGAAAGAGTACAAAAAAAAAAAATTAAAAGTGTAAAAAAAATCAATAAAAATGATTAAGGTACCATTTTGTCGAGACAAATCAACGCACACTGTGACTCACACACCCACGCAGACACGTGCACACACACAGAAAATCATCGAGCACTGGTTAAATCTTATGTACAAAAACAAAAAGCAATATGCAACAGCAGAGCGCACAATTTCATGGCGCAGTAGAATCATAGACGTCAGCGAATCCTGGAGACAGAAATGACACAGCCACGCTCTATAACTCTTTCGGTAGCGGCTTAAACGACATTCCAATGTAGTTACGATTTTGTCTACGACTGTAAAAAGTGTGGGGGGTGGGGGTTGGGGTAAAAGAGTTGCATAGCGTAAGAGCTGTCCTGGCAGCGCATGAAAATGAGGTTAAGACGAGCTGACATTCCAATTTCAGGACAATATTTGTACAATACTTTAGTGCCGCCGTCGCTGAGTAACAGTAGCCACCAAAAGCAACAACAACTACACAAAGCAAGTTAAACATTTTGAATACTCCAGCTGAATTCAGTTGATTTTTGTATATAGTAACTACATATCTCTCTACATATACAACTATGCTTGTAAAGGGTATTTTTTTTTAACAGTTAAGTTTTTTTTTAATGTGGCAACACTCAAAAAGTTTATCGTTTATCGAAAAGCCGATTGGCCGATTGGCAAATCATGAAACAAAGACTGGAATAAGCAATAAATGATGAAAGCACGACATTTTTTCAATTTGCAGATCATTTTTTTCTAGTATGCCACGGCAAAAGTCTCATACAAGCCAGAGATAAACTCGAAAGAAAAATTAGAAATTTCGAAAATAAATGCAATTTAATAAACCTCACATTTAATTTGACCAAATCTAGCATTATATACTTTAGTACAAGGCGGGAAGTACTCAACATCGTCATTAATGGTGTTAACCTCAAGGTGGTCGAAAACATGAAGTATCTGGGAAGAATTATAAAGGCTAATAATTCAACAGTTAGTCAAGTTGTTTATGCCATAACATCGGTAAATAGAACATGTATGTTTTTAAGTATTCTCAGTGGTTTTCGATTCGGAATCAATCCTAGGAAGGCGATGAATTTGTACAAAGCATTTGCACGGTCTAAAATGGAATATGCCTGTTCATCATTCGCAAACATTTCAGTAACTGCACTGAAAAAATTGAAAATCAGTACGAACTGCAATTTGCGATGAATTTTAGGTTTAATAAAATCCACTCCAATCAAAATACTGTATCACCTAGCTGCTGAACTTCCACCAGATTTGCCTTTGATCTACCGGCGGCTGAGGTTCTTCGAAACTCTGAGATGAAAAGAAACACTAGCTATTGGAGAGTGTACCAAGACTTCACAGTAGTTTTGGGGGGGCATTAGAAGAGTATATGCTGCAGACACTCATACAAGAAAATTAATACTTTAATATGCAAATAATTATATCGCACAGAACATAAAAGCTAAGATAGAAGACGCCGCATTCATCATCAATTTTGAAATACACTATATACCTGGAAATTTTGACATTGATCAGAACGACTTAGTTGATGAAATGGCTAAATCAGCTGTGGTCAATGGAGAATTCTTAACATTGGGTTGGAGCATCAAAGACGCAACGGCTCATATTTACCAAAAAATAAAACAACAATGGGAACAACAATATCAGAAATTCAGCGTTGAGCGTACGTGTGTTTTACAAAGACGGTAATTCAGCGACTGTAGCGCGTAGAAAATTCTGCAGTACTCGACATGTTTGTCATTTAAATGATGCGCCAAGCCCTCGACTCATTGGAAAATGGATCGAGAAGTTTGAAGAGACCGGTTCAACGTTGGAAAAATCAAAATCCGGGATTCCAACGTCTTCGAGAACGTTCGAAAACGTAGACAGTGTTACTAGGTCTGTTCGTGACAACCCGGACCTTTCGATTCGGAAGCGTGCTGCTGCTTTAAACGTGCATAGATCATCATTGTTCCCCAATTTACACAAAGATTTAAAGCTGCACCCCTACAAAATTCAGTTGGTGCAAGAATTAAAGCCTCAGGATGAAATTTTTCCCGATTTAACCCCTATGGACTTTTTCCTGTGGGGTTACGTCAAATCTAAAGTTTACGGCAACAAACCGACTTCCCTGGCACAATTAAAAGGAAATATCCGTCACGAAATGGCAGCCAGCACGGAGAATACCTGCCGAGCCTTCATTGGAAATTTTAGTGCTCGATTAAATGAATGCCGTGAACGCAACGGTTTACATTTGGACAATATCATTTTTAAGAAATAAATTCCCAAAGTGTGTATTTTAATATGTAATAAACATTTTTCAATAAACTATTTACTAATTTTTTTATCGATTTTTTTAAATGTGAACTTTCTTTTGAGACAGCTTATAGAACGCACCGATTGCAATTTCCAACACTGCTAAAATACAATAAAGTAGTTGAATTTTTTTCACATGAAAAAATTAAAGCATATAAACAATTAACTTGATTTTTATATAAAATAAAATTTAATCTATAACACTATACAAGCTAAAAAGTACAAATACACATTGGTGATGGCAATATTGCTGTGGTTTTACTGACACCACAAAAAATTCACGATTTGGTGCAGTTTATGGGCTGGTGGCATCATCGCGCCATACTTCTTCCAAAACGAAGCAACTGCAACATTCACCGGTAATGGCGCTCGATATCGAGCTTCATTGAGGGAAGAGTTTGGCGATAACACAATTTTCAGAAACGGACCCGCAATATCGTGTGATTTACCACCGCTGAACTACTTTCCGTGGGGATACTTGAAATAGTTGGTCTATGCGGCCAAGTCAGCGTCAATATGAGCACACTATTCGTGAGACATGGTTTCAAATGATTTAAAAAGTGGTGGAAAATGTAACTTCCAGGATCTAGCTCGTCTGACGTTCCCTAAGCGGCCACGTGCCCGTAATAATTTTCCATCATTAATGCCATATCCGACATGACTCATTCCACTAATTTGTATGTTTTATTTCTGTTTTAAGTTCTATGCCTTTTAAAAATACCCTGTATATATACAAGGTTTGTTCCAAACTAAACAGGACTTTTATGTATGGACTTTCCCAATTTGCAACCAAAAATTTCATGACTTTGTTTCACTTAGTTGTGGTATCGGAACAAAGTTGAGCATGGAAAAAAGTGCTAATATTAAGTTTTATTTTAAAGATGGTAAAATTTTTACCGAAATATTTTAATTGATGAAACAATTGTTAGCTTATTCCATTTATTAGGAGAACACGATGATGAGCAACATGTTGGCCAACCAAAATCAGTGATCACCGCAGCTCTTTGAAAACTGAGCACGAATCAATTGAAGAACCGCCAAAATTTTCATTGAAATTCATTGAATTAGAATTCCAAAATAACAATTTATCGCATTTTGACCGAATTTTTGGGCCACTGTAAAGTGTGTGCACGCAGAAAGAAGTTAGATTTTTGGTGCAGGATAATGCGTCAGCTCACCGTTCGATACTTTAGACACATTTTTCAGACAAAAATCGTATATTTACCATAAGAAATGCGTTTTGTGGACGTAGAAGCCATCCGAACGGTTTGCATCAACCGACCCGACCGTCCGCAATAACTCTGCTTTCAGTGAAACAAATGGCATGAAATTTTTGACTGGAAGTTGGGAAAGCTTGTACCTTTTCAACGCATATGAATATTTATTCCAAAAGTCCTGTTTACTTTGAAACGCACCTTGTGTTTGCATATATTTATGTATGTGCACATGCATAGGATACATGATAAAAGTTTAGGTGTACAATATATTTGTTTTTCTGTGGGTGTGTGTACATTACAAATGAAAGTATTCAGTTTATTTCAGCATTAGAAGTTCAAGTAGTAGTCGTAGCCATTGCATAGAGAACTTGTGAGCTACGCTGGCAGCACGAATATTTGTAGCGAATGTCAAAAGACCCTATGAATACTGAAAGCCATGTCCGTCAGCTTATTTTATTGCATTTATCTAAGAGACTGTAAACAAAAGAAACATTAAGCTTGGAGTGTAGTCTTGTTAAAAAATTGTGTATCATTTTTATTTATTTTGAAATTTTTATTATTTATAGAATTAAATACAGTATAAGTTCGTTGTGAATTAACCAAACAGAATGTCAGCCAATTAGTTAGTTAAGTTATCTGGATTTTGGGTCAAGTTGTTTCTGTACCATTCATACAGAGTGTGTAATGACAATATCAGTTATCGTTTATGCCATCTATATTCTCGTATAATATATTAAACTCTTTATCCGACAGACTGATTCATCAACTCACAGCGGAAACCGCTAAATCTAGAGAGCTGATTTCTGGACTGTAGTTTCCATTTATGTTGAACACACTCACTAAGGCGGTGTTTTTTTTTTTTTTTGTTGGGAAATTTCGACCCACGGGGAAGGAACAATTCCTTTCATCCGACCTTTGTCAAACTCAGATTGTATACTCTATACAAATAACAACAAATAAACCTTATTTTGGGAATTTGAAAAATTTCACCCCAAAGGGGGAAATATGAGTCAAAGATTATATGACATTTTTTTTTTCCGAACCGATCGTATCGATCAGACTTGTTTTTGTATACACTACACACCAAAAAATTAAATGTGTGTCTCGCAGATTTTGGAAAATTGTACCCCAAGGGGGTAACGTGGGTATATATACATACGAATGCTTGACCTGAACGATTCGTCAGCAATGCACAGTCGAAGCCACTAATGCTAGAGAGCTCAAACCTTGCTCTCCGTTGCTCTGAGTGCTCAAACCTTTACTTTTGCATGCTTGCGATTTTCGACGAGACAACAAAAACGACGTCATAAAAGTGTTCATTTTTCTATGATTTATGACTTCTGCCGTACACTGTACACTGAGTAAGAAAGCGAAGTAGGTTTTGATGTGTTACGATTTTTACTAAGTGATTGAACTGCGGTTTGTAAACCAAAAAAAAAAGGATAAAAGTTAACGTGTTCTCTTGTTTCAAATATCATTTTTGAAATCAACCTCTGGAGTATGTTACAAACTTCTTAACAGAACTAATGTAGCATGCATAGCTCAACGTAACTTTGATAAGTGGTGTAGCTAAATGAAGCTTTGTAAACAAATCTGGTTGCGTAATTACCTGATGTTTTAATGAAGTATACAACTTCATTTTGGTATCATTATAATTCTCATGCATTAATGACTGAAATTTAATAAAATTTAACAGACTTATTTGGTATATTTAATGTGGAATTAATTAAAGAAGTACATAATGTTTATATAAATAAAATATAAATTAAACTAGTAGTAGTACGAGTAGTTTAAGTTTAGTTAAGAAGTGCAACATGGCGGTTAAATATGTACAAATTATTATGTTCTTGTGTTCTGCATACCAAGTTGTAAACGCTGCTAAGGTAAATTTAATAGTAGAATTGAAGCAGACAACAGTTTTGTAAACATTATTTGGATTAAAGCAGCGGTCGCGTCACAAAGTTGTCTACAATCTATTCAACTGCTCCCATAATGCTGAACATGTGCTCAAATATAGTTGCTATAACAATTTGACGGAAGGAGCCGCAGAACCGAAGATAACTATGGAAATTGTTCTGGCAGATGATCACATGACCAATTACCGACTGCACAGTACCACGCGCACTGCGCAGTGAGTTATAGACACTGGTCAATGTCGATTTGGATATATGTCAACTGCTAATTGAATCAGATTTACAAAATTTAAATTGTATTGAAATACCCAGATACATACAAGATACATATAAGTCGTATATCGTCGTATCGTCGAATTCTACGGGTCATTGCTTACGTGTTGCGAGTATTTAACAAAATTCCTGTCGACAGAAAGCTAACAGTCGAAAGGATAATGCACATTTCTTCAACAGAACTAGCGCAATCCTTCATTTTCATTGTATCTTCAATACAAGCATTTTCATTTGCTAAGGAAATTTCATTGCTAAAAGCACACAAGGTGCTTAAACAAGATTTACAAAAATTGACACCATTTTTATCTGAAGCGGAACTAGCCAGTAAAAATGTTACGATCATGCATGTTGGAGGACGATTAACTCACGCTCCCATTTCTTTTGTTGCGAAGTTTCTAGCATTACTTCCGAAGGAACACCTATTTACATGGAGATTCGTTGAGCATCTGCACATAAGCCACATAAATGCTGGCCCAAAGGCGCTTATTGCGCTACATCGGTTATGAATGCACGAGAAATCGGGTTATAAATGCACGAGTTATAAATGAAATCGGGTTATAAATGCATGGGTTATAAATGCACGAGAAATCGCAAGAAAGATAGTCAGACGTTGCACTCACTGCTTTCACTATAAACCTCGTCTTCAACAGCAAATAATGGGTTCGCTACCAGCCGACCGGCTTGTGTCGAATAGGCCATTTTTAGTATCCGGTGTAGCAATATGTGGACCACTCCTTACGTCTTGTCGTATGCGCAGTAAAGTTCCTTACAAGACGTATCTATCAGTATTCATATGCTTCTCGTCGAAGGCGGTACATGTAGAACTCATATCCGATTTATCGACTAATATGTTTATTCTTTGCTTAAAGCGCTTCATCGCCCGAAGAGGTGTACCACAGCGAATATACTGCGACAACGTAACAAATTTTGTTGGCGCTGCCTCACATATTGATGACTGGAAGCGACAGTTTTATATTCAACAAACTGTTAGTAGTCTGCAGGGCTTCGACTTCAAGTTTATACCACCCCGTGCGCCACACTTTGGAAGCCTATGGGAGGCTGCCGTGAAGTCGATGAAAGAACTACTCGTAAAAAATATGGACAGCACATATCTCACATTTGAAGAGCTACAAACGGTCGCACTAGAAGCAGAAGCGATCCTTAATTCTAGACCTCTCATCGCACTCTCAGACGACCCTAATGATGGAGAAGCGTTGACCCAGCGCATGTACTTATTGGTTCGTCGCTCATGGCACTACCAGACCCAGCGGTGGATGACAATAAAGTATCATATCTGACGCGTTGGCAACGAATTACTTACTTAAAGCAGCGACTCTGGGACCTGTGGAGGCGTGACTATCTTTCACACATTGCAATCGCGCTCCAAATGGCTTACCACAGAATCTAACATAGTAATGGGTCAACTTGTAATCATCCACTCCTAGGTCGCATTACAAATACTTGTGCAGGAGCAGACGGACAAGTTCGTGTTGTCGACATAAAAACCTCAAACCTGCGTCGACCAATACGAAAGATCGCGCCACTTCCAATAGAAACTAGTAATTGAAAGCTACTATGGTCCTTTCAACGAGCGGAGTATGTCGGAGGAGATCAATTAATTCACCTGCAGAGTTCACGATACACAATTATTTACAATGTAATCAATTGCTCGCATAATACCGAACATGTGTTTGAATCCAGATGCTATAAAAATGCAATAGTGGGTGTCGCAGAGTAATTGTTTTGGCACACGATATGATCAACTACAGGCTGCATGGTCAGAGTGCCACGCCCATTACGCAAAAATTGGTCGATGTTGATTTAGATATATGCAATACGCATACCCCTTATATTTTTCCATTTGACTTAAATAATAAATATTATGGCGATCGGATAACGATAACCCGTGCCGACTTGATGTCAAACTTTAGGGTTTTAGAATGAAAAGTTTGTACGGAAGCCATAGAGAGGTTTTAGAACTTAATACGTATTTCAGTAAATGAAACACTGTTTTACCCGTATATAGTATTTATTAAGTATTTATCATTAAAAGAACATTATTTACTAAATTTTCTTTTTAAGGTTTGCTTTTTTCAGTCTTCTTGTACGCAACGTAATAAAAATTGCTCTTGTTCCTCTTCCACAGTAATTAAGCCATGGAAGTCTTGCATTAACTTAACCGCTATTTCAGCCGTATCGTTAACTGCTCTCAGTGCCAGCACCTTTTTCTTAGCATGTTGAAACGAGGTAATTTTCGAGCTAGAAGCAGGACACTCATTGAGGAAACAGTTATCAATTTTGAGTCGATTGAATACGGCCTTGCTTTTGATTGAAACAAAATCATCAATGCCTTTCTCTGAAATTGAAAAAGATAGAAATAGAAAAATAGAAAACAAATATTTTTACTAGTTCTACTAAACGAAAAGTGGGCCACATAGTTCTTCCTTCGATGGGATTACCGTGGACTATATGATAAGGTTGACATAGTTCGCCGCTTAAAATTTCAGTGACTGTTTTTTTCAATTTTAATTTTTTTAAATGGTTGCAGGGTGCGCCAAATTGTTGTTTTTGACTCTATTGAGAACGGAAAGGGTCAAGTTGGCGTAATACCTGATAGAGTTTGAAATTTTTCTGGGAACGATTCGGTGCTACTGGTCGTATAGTGCCAGTTTGCCGCGAACTACGACTTCTGTGCATTACCCTCGTCACACAGAGTGTGTATAGTATTATAATTTAGTCACAATGTGTACAACGTTTTAAAGGAGGCATCGGAGAATTCTATATGTTAAAAAAAGAGAAAGAATTGATACACCAACAAAACTTTTTTATAGCTGCACATGTATTATTGCAAATAAATTTCTCCCTTATTGTCGCTCTCTTTCTGGCGGCCCTTTAGGCTGGTATGTCCAAAAGAAGAGAACCCAAAGTGTTAATCATTCCTGAGTCATATTTTGTGTCAAAATACAACACCAATGCAACGAAACTAATTCAAATAAATATGATGAAATGATGATGAGGAAATATGATAAATATTAAAGTTAATCTAATTAATATAAGTACTTAATTAATATAAGTACTGCGAATATCCTGCAGTGGAGCCAGTACTAGGTATGTCACTAGTTATTAAGATACTATTAATTTGTTCTTTCTCTTTAACATGATATATGTAATAATTTTAAAAATAGAAAATTAATATATGGTTTGTATTTGCGGCGACAGTCAAGAAGAAGATCCAGCTACCTGCAATTCCGTAGGTAAACTTATTGGATATTTGGTTTTGTTAGCGCAGACGCTAACTAGAGCTTCGAATCTCAGTCCACCAACGAAAGTTTGTAAAAACGTACAGTTTTATATTTAGATCTATTCAATTAACTGACCTACAGTAACCAATAACAGAACTTTTGAAGTTCTTAGCCCCATGTTAAGTTATGCAGTTGAATACATTCAAATTGGACTAGTTTGTCTCAGGCTACATGTGAAAAGTGCATTAAGTTGCGAAGGGTGGGGTGTGTACTTATTTATGTGTGTTATGAAACTATGAGTATGTGAGTTTCTGTATTTGGTTATTTTTACTATTACACAGATTTTTTTCTTTTTGTATTGTACATCTAAATACAATATTATGCTCGTATTGTATCTTCACCTCTTGTCTATTTTAGTAGTAATGGTACTTAACAAATTCATATACAAAGACATATACACACACAAACATAGAAGTAAAGTAAGCTATATACCTACCCTCTCGTATACTGCAGAAACACCAAAAGTATCTCGTGCGTATTTGAGCTACTTCACTTCCGCTTTTATATTGCTTCTCTTATGTCACCTACCATCTAAGCTTCTACGAGTAATTTGCTGTGGCTTTGGTTCCATTCCATTCATATTTGGATGTTGTTGCCGGTGACGTTGTAGATGCCGGTGCTGTCTAACCACGTCATACATCATAAACGAATGGAGTACGAAACTATGCGCCCGGAAATGCGTCGATAGATGCGTGGCACTTAGCACACGAGCTAGGCACAAAAATAGACGTGTAGATTTTCGTACCCGTAAGAAACATGTAGATAGACAGTGCCTTTGATGCAGTTAGACAGCTGTAGTGCAGAGGTTGGGTGCTTGGTCTAAGCCCAACATCTGCCTTACGTTCATTCATTCTATCAGTGGTTCCGGGCGTGTTTTAAGTGCGTGGCAACCGCATGTGCCAAAAAAAAAAAAAAAAAAAATTGACTTTGACGAAGTATGTCAGTCATGCAGTCAAAAGTAAAAGAAAAAAAAATTGCTTTTCTACTTACGTTTTGTTGTCATTCTTTTGCTGATGTTACGGCTGGTGCTTTTCCAAATAAAACCGCGTATGAAATTTTATTTGAAATTGGTATGACTTTGATTCGGTTTTTCAAAGATATTTTATATTTGGTTGATGATTCATTATACACTGTACATATGTTTTATATTCTGCATCTCCATCAAAATTGAAGTCGATGTAACCGTAACCGTCTGTTGGAACACCGAGATCTCGAAAACCATAACAGATAGAGGCTCCAAATTTGTAAATTTCCTCTTCAGATAACGAATATAAATTGATTGAGCCAACGCCACTATAAAATATAATCTCTTTACAAATCTGGCACATTTCGGAGTTTCTGTGAGAATAATTTTTGTTTTGTTTTTGTTGTTAATTAGCTAGAAACACCAAATTTGGATCCTATATACATATAAATTAAACTTTTTCACATATGTTTAGCTTGGACCACTATAGAATATAGCCGCCACAGGTACAGGTTGTATTGAAGTCTAGCACATTCGACTGCAATGTTCTCTACTATTTTATATGCTTTTTTATCTTATTAATATTAGAAGGAGTAGTCTCCGAGATTTCGGCGTTCTTATAGACGAAGGGATAGACGGATGAGCAAGTGAATATTGCTACACTATATTAACTAGACTTTTGATGTTGATGAAAAATCTGTATCTTTATCCTTTATATATGTATGTACTTTATATTAATTAATTATCTTTAATTATCGATTATATAATATGTCTACACAAAAATAACTGCCCCACCGAAATGCGTTGTCAACCATTTTTAATAGACAACAAGAAAAAACGTTAGCTTCAGTGCGTACATAGCAGCTATAAAGAAAAATATTGTAAAACCAAAGAACCTAAACGTGAATGACAGTTCTTAATGAGAGCTGCCTTTAGAACTGGGTTGGACACACCCATTACATATTTGTAAAGCTTCTATCTGTAAGAAACCACCAATACATTTTCTTTTGTGTCAAAGTAGATAGACTTCTTGATTTAGTCTTTACTAATGCCGGTAGATAAATACCATCCAACTCTGGTAGTCTGGTGTTGGCAGCGCTATGAAATTTGCTGCCAACACGAATGTAATACAAAATATCTCCGTCGTATGAGATGTTTCTAAAAACTGTTTTACACTCTCTGCATACATGGTGTAGCTTAAACTATCTTAAGCTAATCATTTCAAAATGTAAGTGTACGGCCTTTCATCGTAGGAAATCGTTTTTAGTATCATAATCATTAGATAATATTCCGCTCTGCAGAGAGAGAGTTAGAGAGAGAGAGAGAGAGAGATAGAGAGAGAGAGTAACTTGGTATTTTCATGGGGCCAAGACTTGTTTTTAATAAACATATTAGTTCAAATGTAAATAAAGCTAAAGGTGTTCTTGGTCTTGTTAAGCGTTGGTCTGTGGAATTTGATGATCCTTATATAACTAAGGTATACATCCCTTGTTCGCCCTTTAATAGATTTTGGATCGTGTGTTTGGCATCCATTTCTATGATAATCATCAAAATCGTATGAAGTCGGTTCAGAAACAGTTTTTTGTTTTATCTTAGATGTTTCAATTAGGACCCTAATGTTAATCTACCTCCATATTAAGATAGCTTAAAATGAATTGATCTTCCAAACCACTCATCACGCTGATCTATGCTTTCTGTTGTTTTTCTGCATAAAATTCTTATTGGTGAAATTGTTTCGCCTTATATCATATCTATATCACTAAATATTCCATCTCCAATAAAATTTCCATTTTATACGACAAATTATGCGCTTAACAACTCTTTTCGAGCTCTTTGCTCCATCTACAATAAGTTTACTTCTTTATTCTCTTTTAATTCTTCCTTAAACCACATAAAATTCGTTGCACTTTCGAATCACCACCTAAATTATATTATAAAATTTGTTTTTCTTAATTATAGTTCCAATTTAATTGTAGTTATGCATAATCCTTCATTTAATTATAATATTCGTTTACAGTTTTAATTCAATTTTAAGCGACTGTTAATTTTTAAGTAGTTGAAAATATACATATGTGTATATAAATACATATCCAATGTAATAAAAAAGTTATTTATGTGCTGTGGGTTTGTATGTGGAGCTATACCTAAAAGTGAGCGTGGCATTTCGATATGATTACTTTATCTGCTTATGAGCGAAATATGCTTGTATACTTGAATTTAGAAAAAGTTTACCCACAAATAACTCAAATAATTGGTGGTTCGGAAGGTTTGAAAGGTAGCTTTATATTATAGTGGGACTTTGTGGGAACATTTTCTTTCATATACTCTGTATTCATTAGTCTTTGGATATTCTTAATATACAAGTTTGGTGCCTTTTTAATAATCTTCAAGAACCTGACTTTAATAGAAGGGACATAGCTATATTGACTCTGCATCTGTTACATTACATATATTTGAACTAAATTAATAGAAACTTCTACCTTTTGGCTACGGGGTATATACATTTCGGTTTGACTGAATTTTCTTATGGTAAATAGTTTCACAGAATAAATACAATGAATGTTTGTAGGAGTAAGTGTTATTATATTTGTACATACATATATGCGTGCACTTTAATTACTATTGATTAAATACTTCACAAAACACTAAAAAAAAAAAAAAAAAAACAACAACCATAGTGCATAGTAAAACAAAGCCACGCGATATACACGTACATTCATACATACACGTACATATGCATTGCGATAGCGCATTGCGTGCCTTTGTATTCTTTAAACATAGTATAGATACATATATAATATGTATGTATGTATGTATGTATGTATGTATGTATGTATGTATGTATGTATGTATGTATGTTTGTATTTAAATGTTTATTTGGCATTTGCTGTGTGACTTTGATGATGATTTAATAGCATGACGCCAGCCGTTCATTCAGTTAGGCAGGTATTCATGCAGCCATTCTAACAGTCACTTCAGTATTTTGCTACCATACAAGGCTACTGTACAAGTAGTCATTTCATTACTAAATGCTGCCGACGCCAGCGTGTCCTTTTTAGTAGATTGAACTGTAGCGGTTGCTGCCTACATTATTCCATTCCAGAGTGCTCATTCAACTATTAGGTGTGCCCATCACTCCAATTTTTCTAGCAGTCGATTTAAGCCGCCGCCTTAACTTATATAAACTCGTGCAGTGACGGACAATGAAATCCAGATAGTAAAAATATTGTTCATTTTATAAAAAAATATTTGAAACCGAGTATATAGGGTTTTTTGAACTATCAAAATATATGTAACACATCAAAGGAAGCATCGGAGATATTGTATATTCGCCTGAGAGAAAAGTTTACCGTCTAGAGAAGTCTAAAAGAAACTAAACTCATCGTATAGACTCTCTAACTACCGCATTGCTACAAGAGTGACTTGGAGTTTCACAGCAGTAGTAAAAAATCAAATAAAAAAACCTCTTGTCGAAATATATTATATTTTTCATTTCTATGATTGCACTCGATTATAATATGCAATTGAGCGTTCGTAATTTTTAAGGTGATAACCCCCGACGAGCCCCAATACTGTTAATGTTGGTTATTTTTCAACCCCCTATATTTCGGACTGGGGTAATCCGATATTAAATGTTTTAACATTTTCTGAAAGTATGTTTCAAGACTTTTTTAATGGTATACAACACGCGTATACTAATATAGTGCTCGTGCTCCAGCCACACTGAGGTGGGCTTTCGTCACTTGCGTAGACTACCGTCCACAGTGATAAACAACTTACACGTGATATATTTGAATGTATTTAATACATATTCATATTGCTGTTCAGAGGGCAGCCGTATGTAGTCGTATGCCACCCTTATTTGTTAAATTATTATAAGTAGTTTAGAAGTTATGAGGGAACAGATGAACATACATACAGCTCAAAATCATAACCCGCCTTTTTGCTTCGCCGTAGTCGGGTAAAAAATAAAACACAAACAACGAAAAAGAAGTTATAGCCATATTTGTATTATATATGATTTGTGATTTGTGAATTATACGTGCTATTAAGTTTTACATGAAGTCTCGCATCACTGCAAAAGGCGGAAGAGCTTATAACACACTATCGGCATTCGCCAAACACGCAAAAATCCTGTATGAATTTGCAAGCTCCTGAACGACCTCCATCACCGGCATCAATACATAGCATATTGGTCTCCGCGTGACCTCATTCAAGGGGTCAGCCGGAGTAACCTAACCTTAATATTATGCAAAAATTGACGAAATACTTATAACAGAATATGGTAGAACTATCTGCGAATTGTATGTGCGCTATTAAGTTTTATGTAAATTATGTTTTATGAAAATTAGAAGAAAAAAAATATACTAATAACAGTGGGCGTGACAGACCTACTTAGCGATCCTGAACGATTGCCGGAACATTCCAAAAATATTTTATTGCCGAAAAATTGCACATTAACATGGAAAACTACTACTACAGTTTGCTATTCATGAAAATATAGTTTTCCAGACGGATTTGGTGATTACAACTAAGGCTACCACCCAATTGAACGTATCTCTCCAAATTTAAAGTCGTTTTTTGAACAATTCCCAAAAAGAAAACAGAAACTTCGGTTGAACCGGAGTTCTGCTACCGTTCACACAAGGTAGAGAGGTCATACAGGACGACGAACATCCATGTTTTTCGAAATCCGTGTTTACTGAAAGTGCATGAATTCATCAAAAACCAGCCAAAATTTTCATTGCGATACATGGAAATTGAAATTGACAATTCACATGTACGGATGGTGTGTGCGCGGTTTGTTAAGATGTGGCTCAAAGTTAACATAAGATTTTCATCTCATCGGTGTACACTTGTTACTGATTCTTTGATTAAAATCACATAATGATTGTTAACCACTTATTGCAAAAATTGCTCTTGTAGTGGACTAAAAATTTCATGCAATTTTTACTGGAAGTTGGTAAAGAATGTGGCGGAACCAGAAAATATTCTAAAAGGTCTCTTTGTTTTGAGACTCACCTTATACATAAAAAAGGCTGAAAGCTGTATTAGGAGATTTTTAGGGTTTTATAAAATTTTTTGAATGTTTGAGTGATCAAAGAACACCAAAGTTAGTCCTTTGAAAGGAACATATCATTTTGTTTTTGTGTGCCATTGTTGTTAATGTCAGGATTAGTAAACTAATCTTGTCAAGTATGCAGATCCTAAAAAGTCGTTGCTAAATGTATTCTCGAGCCTCGTTTGCTTTTTATACCCATAGGGTAGAAGGGTTTGTACAAACGACACGATAAAGTATATATAAATTTTTGATCAGCATCAAAAGTCGAAACGATATTGGCAAACAAACGTTCTTTAATTTTTTGAGTTTTTGTATGAAAATTTTATTATTTTTGTTGATAATTACCCTAAAAATGCCAAATTTGGTGTATCTCACGTAAATCGTAATAAAATATGCAGCATAGGTCTATATCAGACTATTATAAGAGGTAGTAACCATACAAAATTGCCCACCATTTTTAAGGTTTTGAATAAATATTTCTCTAGGCGCGATAATTTTTTATTTTAAGTTATATCTTTTTAGTAATACCTGTCAAAACAGTCAAAAAAGTCTTAGAATTGATGATTTTTCCACCAATTCTATTGAAATATCCCACATAGGTCCAGATCAGTCCACTAAATAATATAGCTCCAATCAACTCTATAGTACATAGACAGTGTAATCTAATAATAACCGAACTTTTTAGTTATAAAATAAAACAAGCATGGTATTATGTTTCAAAGCTAATATTTATTCAAAATACGATCCACTTAACTCAATAGAATGTTTGGAATGTTCAAAAAATGTATCCATAGACTTTTTAATATCGCTTGTGGGAAACAAAACGTGCACACACCTTTCTTTTACTCAAATCTTCAGTTAATATTTTGTAGATTGTAAGATGTAAGATAAATTTAATTCTTCTGCCAGCATTCTCACAGATAAATTTGTTTCACTTACTTTTTCTACTAACTTAGCACGATTAGATGCTTCGGATCATCTAGGTCTTGGATTATCATTTATATAATTTCGACGTGAGTTCTTAGAATACAAGTATGCTTGTTTTCTGATCAGTCTAGTTATAAAATCGCTGTTTTGAAAAAAAATCATTAAATCATTAAAAATTAAATATAACTAGCGGGTACCCGGCGCGTTTCTGCCTCTCACCCTGCCTCTCCTTCCCTATGCCACTCCTTCCCCATGTCCCCTTACCGTACCGCCCATTCCCCTACCCATCTTCCCCTGCCCCTTCATTAACATATATACAACATTTCATTCCTCTATCTTAAATGGTACCCTGCGCGTTGCTGCGCTTCCTCCTGCCTCACCTACCTCTACCCAGCCTTCCCAATGCCCCCTTACCCTTCCTCTCATTCCCCTACCCTTATTCCCCCTGCCCCCTTTCCGTACCACCCCTTCCCCTTCCCCTACCTCCTATTCCATTTCTCCTTACCCTATTTCTCTGCCCTTTTCACTGCCCCTCTTCCCCTGCCCTACTTCCCCCTTCCACATGTTACTCTTCCGGCTCTTTCCCTTCCACCTCTTCCCCAACAGTCCCCTTTCCCGTGCCTTCCCTCTTCGATCACATATATAACATTTTATCCTTCTATATAACATTTTTTGGGCTAGGAATACTCGCGGACATTCACAGTGCATCGAATTGTGATTCTAAACCATTCTCGTATCCCCATGAACACACACAAAGATTTTCATCAAAATTGGTCCAGACGTTTAGGAGGAGTTCAGTCACGTACACACGTACAGAAGATTTTTATATATAAATATATAACAGAGGAAGTTAACTTCACTTACGTTTATATTACCACTACCTATCCGGATTTATTTGCCCGCTACTGTACCTAGTTATTTACGTTATGTTTGTATTTTGCCAGGTTGTCATGGTGTTTTATTGACTTTTTTTTTGTGACGTATGAATTATCATAGTGAGCTAAGCCCGAAAATTGGTGCGGTAGACGAACAGTTGTTTAGTTGTATTGAAGACAACCTTCATTTCTCTGTTCTTTTTCTGTATATAATTTCATTGTACTAACTAATTTGCCTACCATTCTACGTACTTCATTACAGTTTCAAATAAACCACAGGCGAAGGATAACGGCAACTATTCGATGTACTTTTAGGCGCCACCGACCACAATTAACATCGACCAGTATTGAACGTGTGGACATGCCTAATGTGAAAAGCAAAGCAAACTCAAACGAGTTGAAAAAACCAAAAAAATCTAAAAGCAAATTCATTGTCATTTCATCGCAGAGTAACATCAATACTACATTAACCGTTGCGTCGTTTCCGTTGTCAAAAGCAGACAAGCGTTGAACAACAGCAACAATTTTGCTATTTTCACATCTATATATCTGGCAAGTGAACGTAACCGATATTGCATATACGCCGCTTGTGCTGTGCGTTCATTAATTAAAGCTAGCACACAGATACACATAGACAAAAGCCCCAAACCGCTTCAAAATGACCGCAAAGACAGCCCGGCAGTGCAGCAACAATTTGCTGATGCATGCTTTCATTTTGATAACTGTACTGGCAACCGCAAAGAGTGCTGAAGCGGAAGTCACCATGGAGGCAGCATTTCAAGGTAAGTTCAAAATTTATAGGTACATAAATGCACTACTTGTCCGCACACCATGTATGTATATATACAATTTGCGTGTGTGTCATAAGCTTTTGTATTAATATAAGCATAATTGATGGAAATTGGAATGAAAATCGTGCTAATTGATATCAACTTTATGACATGTCAATAAATGTCCATTATGCCTTAAATTTTTGGTTATGACATTAATGAGTGCTTCAAATTTGTGTGTAAATTCTCAATAATAGACTTTGGAAGAACAAAAGCAGTCATACACAGTGGCGGATCCAGGGAGTGCTATGGGGGCTCGAGCACATAAAACATAAAGATAATGAAATACCCAAATACCGATTCATAATTTCATTTAATTACATTGAACAACAATGTGGAGGTAGTACTTATACGTTTTATATAGGGTGTCGCAACAAGAGTGCATGATTCAAATTTGGCGCGATATTTTTTTTGTGCAAGCTGTAACTCTGAAATTTTACAGCTGGCATCTACGATTGTTCCGATTATAAAAAAAATTGAGCACTAGACAGTTGAACAACGTGTTATCAATGGGTGACGGAGCAAAACTGAATGGGTTCGTCAAAAAAAAAAAAAAAAGAACCTAAATCCGCATGCGATCCATGAGAAATAAATGCATCCACAACGAACGACTATCTGGTTCGGATTTCGGTCAGGTGATGATGAGGTGACTGAGGTGACTGTTTCATTCGTTACAAGAATATGATAACGGAGTTCTTGTAACTTCAACTGAGGACGGCGCCACCTGTTATACAGCGCATGAAACAATCGATTTATTGGAGCAACGATTTCCAGAAAAAAAACTATTCAAACCAGGGAATAAAACCGGAAACGTTAACCGCTTCAAATTGAGAACCGAAACTGGAAAAGATATTTTAAATATTTTTAAAACCAACTTCTTTTACCGAAATAAATTAAAATCAAAGAACCATACCGAAACATAAACATTTGTACCAGTATAGTTCCAGTATAGTTTCGGTTCAAAGGAAAACAAAAAATGCTGATACCATACATATATGGTTAGTAAATTTCACAAATTTTCCAGAACTATTCGAATTTTCAAAAGTTTCTCTCGCACTTCCGCCTAAGTAAGTCTTTGTTTTCAGGCGTCAAATTTATTATGAATCCGTTTTGAAATAGGCTACATACATAATATATCCTCGGTTGTAACTCAGCCGTTTTTCATTCGTTTGAAATGAGTTAGATACCGTTGGACGAAATTTAATCAACTTTCTAACGATATCATTTATCCCTGGTAGTGAAACCAATGCTACTATATGGCTTAGTGGTGTGGGAAGAGCGAGCGAAATCAAACATGGAATAAAAGAAACACTCCTAAGACTGTCAGTCGATGGAAACAAAGCTACTTCGGAGATCTGTCAGAAACGTCACCATACATGGACGAAGGGTGCATCCCTATTGTCCATGCCTAGAGACGAAATGACACAGACGCATATATTTGGTCCGATAAAAAATCGTGGACGTCAGAAAGTTTGTGAAATTTACTAACCATTTACTAACTAAGCCACACACCATCAAGGGGTATACGGATGGATGCCTGACAGAAGATGGTACAGACCTAGGAGTTGTAGGCCCTAGGACTCCCTATTGGGAGTCAGTGGGAAAACACACCAGTATCTTCCAAGCAGAAATGTGTGCGATAATCAGATGTGCGCAATTTAACCTAGATAGAGGCTATCACAACTGTGATATTGCTATCCTCTCAGACCGCCAGGCTGCGTTGAAGGCACTTAACTCCAACGTAGCTAGGCCGAAGCTAGTACTTGAAGCTTATGGACTATTGGAAAAACTCGGCGAACATAACAGAGTTTCTCTGCTGTGGGTGCCGGGTCATAACAATAATCCAGGTAATGACCAAGCAGACAAGCTTGGCAGACAAGGAACGCTATTAATAGAACGTGAGCCTTATTGTGGCATCGGGAGACATACTATAGCAAAGTAATCTGCAACGAGAAGGATATAGGAAAAGAACAACACTGGGCTACAAGCCAAGTACTAAGACAAGCAAAGTTACTTCTAGGGGGCTACAACCCGAACATATCGAAAACTAAGCTTCAGCTAGGTAGTAACCAACTAAGAATATTAACAGGAATGCTAACAGGCTACTGTAGACTAAAGAAACATTTATATGTTTTGGAGATACATAACTCACCCGAAGGCTGATTCTGTTACTACGCGGAGGATACCAATCTTCTCATTCTTGCATAATGTGAAGCTTTAGCTAGAAGCAGACTGCAGATGCTAGGTAATCACTTTATTAGAAAGGAGCAAATGAGTAGTTTGGACCCTAGGAAAGTATGTACTAAGATTCATTCAACATATACGTATAGGGCAGGTCATCTAATTTCTCATTAGGACAAACAATAGACCTTTTAGATCACGGTTTTTTTAAATGTCCCCATCATAAATAAAATAAAAATGTTAAATCCTCACAAACTAAAATTCGAGATCCGATACTGGTCATATATATGTATGTATGTACATTTAAATACAGAGTAATATTATAACTACAGTGAAGTCTACGGTCAACGCATTAAATTAAACAGCAACAATGACGAATTTGGTTGGCTTATGTTCAAAGTTATCAGTTTAATATTGTACATGTAATCCATTCATTAGTCACTATCAATAATTAGTTAATTAATTTATATTTTACTTGGTTTGTAGTTATTTGAAAACTTTTGCTTTACCGTAGTTTTCTCTTTTATCTCTTTATGCAGATATTTGCAACTGAATGAGAACGTGTGAATAGTGAAAGATTCAATCGTAATGTTTTGCCTTTGGTTATGTATACAAATTGCATCATTACATACTTACCCTCTTTATAAATGTACATTTATATGCATGTACATTGCTTGCTTCAGTAATACTGTGCAGTATAAATACAGTTGAAAAAATTAATTAATACTTATGTCATGAGAGTGAAATAATAGACGTTTGCTAAAAGATGGCGTGACTAGAGCATATCCAAAACGTGGAAATACACTTTCGTTTTTAATATAGGTATGACGACACATTATATCAAAACTAGAGAGAATGTTTATTTTGTAAGGACCGATCTAACGACCGAAACTAAATTGTGTGTCTGACTGTGTGTTCCTGTCCGCCCTATTCCCTCAATCTTTGAAATTTGGTTTGAAAGTTGGTATGGAGACTTTTTATAACCAGAGTTCTTACCCTTTATTTTAAGAGTTCAAGAGATCAAATATTTTTTTGCGCAAAGTTAAGGCTATTTGAAGTTCGACGTCATAAGCATTTGCATTAAGTCTTTGAGACAATAACACAGGTTTAGTTGTTGGAATGCTAAGGGTCATTTCCGAAGTAATTTGGTGCGTAGAATCCGAATCAGTGCTCATAAATGGCCCATCAGCTCATGATTTTGAGATATTTGAGGTTATGTACCCGAAAAACGGCGTTTTTTCCTACTTTTGAGGTTATGCACAGGGTGGAAACAATTTTTTTGGTATGTTTTTTTTTTATTTGTGAGGTTATGTATAGGGTACATGAAGACAATGGCAAGATGACGATAGCAAGTAACAGTAAAATAAATGCTTATGCGAAAGTAACGTACAACACAAGCCTACAAATACCGGGGTCAGGAAATTTTCTGGAAAGCTGATGGTCATTTCCGAAGTAATTTGCTGCGTAGAATCCGAATCCGTGCTCAGAATTGGATTTTGAGATATTTTAGGTTATGTACCCGGGTATTGACCCCTAATTTTGTTGGCCTGCGTTATTAATGTTAAAATAATAATTGTTTTCAAATTGGTCAACTACGTGTAGATACGAAATGATAATATTGATATTTTATAAATTGTAGATACATTTGAAGACTCGATAGCTCATCTGTCTAGCATGCTGCCTAACATTACCAACGAACCGGCTTCAAACCCGCTCGATCAAACATTTTTAAAAATTAAATTTTATACTTTTTAATTGTATCTAATAATTTCATGCGTAACAAAATTATTCGTAACTCTCTAGTTTTTATCTACATCTACTGCCAAATACTAATTTAAATAATGGAATAACCAATATCCAATTTTCGTCACAAACGTTTTTTCATTATGTACTCAGATAAAAAAAATGTTTGCTACCGAAAATACAAATACATATAATCAAAATACAGTTAACAGAGAGTATGACCATTTACAGTTTCGTAAAAAAAAACCCAACCAAAATATCAAGTGAGTAGCATTTTAACTTAAAAAATATCTGATTTCATAAATTCATGTTGATTTGGGAGCACTGTTTTTTGTTTGTCAGTAATAATTTACAATTACGCAAGCAAAAATTTTTAGAAACAATGATAAGCTTGAAACCAAATTATATGAGGTTTTTTCACAAATTGTTTTCGTCATTTTGGGTTGGGTAAACTGCATTTCGGAAATCCGGGGCCAATTTATCGACAATTTCTTCAATAAATCTATATTTTTGACCTTGATCGTATAAACAAACATCAACAGTCTAAGCACCAAATTATGTGCACTTTGGTCACCGGCATTTAGATTTTCAAAAATCTGAGTTCAGATTCGAATTCAGTGTCCTCAAAAAACTTGAAGTCCGATATTTCAGATTTTGACAAAATTTTTATAATGTATGGCACTGGGGTTTATGTACTGGTTGTCTCAAAAGAAAGTTCACATTTGATTTGCTGATTGCGTGAACGCAACTATTCCGAGAGGCGCGGGGGGTATGTCAATCGGTAGCCTAGCTTTTGGGAATTTAGCCGCTATGGAGCGTTTCTCGGGAGCGGACCGTGCGTTGCGCGTACGTGAGTTTTACAAAAACGGTAATTCAGTGACTGTAGCGCGTAGAAAATTCGGCAGTTTTCGACATGTTGGTCATTTAAATGATGCGCCAAGCCCTCGTCTCATTGGAGTGCAACCAATCCAAAACACAAATTTCAGAAACACCTACATTCGCCTAAAGTGACCGTATGGGTTGCGATGTCGGCGCGAGGAATTATCGGCCCTTACGGTGAACGCAACGGTTTACATTTGGACAATATCATTTTTATGAAATAAATTCCCAAAGTGTGTATTTTAATACGTAATAAACATTTTTTCAATAAACTACTTACTTTTTTTTTATCGATTTTTTAACTGTGAACTTTCTTTTGAGACACCTTGTATTTGTTTTCAATCCAAATTATATCAGTCTCGGTTGGTTTATTTAATTGATAGGAGTGATATTTAATTGAAATATTAGAAAATAGTATTATTTAAACTTTGTATAAAAATGATGAAATTGAGTTTTGTTCAGATTCGAGTTTCAGACTGTGTGCTGGTTAGTTAATAGTCTATTCGGCAATAGTTTTGGAAACTAGTACCCAATGCAATATAGATGTTTTTTTGTTTATGTCGGGTATTGGAGTTATAAACATTACATTTCGGTTCATGCAACGGGATCCATTCAACACATTTCTACTGAGACCTCTTACACGCTAGACGCTATGAGTCTAACATAAAGTTTACTTTGGATACTCTTCTATCTGTAACTGTATATTCTTGATCAGCTAGAAATAACAAGTTTATTTATTCATAGTTTAAATATTGTTTGTCCATCCGTGGTTGTCTTTTACTGTTTATAGCTTACTAATTTCCAAAGGCTATTATCTCACTAATTTTGTAAACTTATCTTACAAAATTATATAACGAAATGCAATTTTTTGAGTGTAGGTATATACTCGTACATACGTGCACATATATACAATAGTACATATTTGCAGCTTACTGCTTTTAATAGATGCAATTTGAAATTTACATTTTGCATGTTGCTGACACATC
Source organism: Leucophenga montana (assembly GCA_035044765.1). Lineage (NCBI taxonomy): Eukaryota > Metazoa > Arthropoda > Insecta > Diptera > Drosophilidae > Leucophenga > Leucophenga montana. The sequence continues at coordinate 17,858 of JAWNNQ010001784.1, read as the reverse complement.
TCCAGCCATCGATTTCAATTGCATAGTTCAATGCTATTTTTTTTTTCAATTTAAATTTTGCATTTGCATTGGAAGTAGAAGAAGATTTAAGCGTTAACTTCATTCTATGACCTGCAATCTGTTTTTGCTGCATCGAAGTTTTCCTATTTAATATGTTGATGTACTACATTTGAAAATGTACTCTAATATCTGTGCAAAAAAACTTAAATCTACTATCGAAAAGGTGTCAAACCATGTGACATAAGTTTAATGTTGAGAACGTAAGCTTTCAGATTTAGGTACTTTGATGTATGGCATTAAATACAGTATTTGCTGTGGCATTAAATACAGTATTTGCAGTATGAAAACAATGCCCAATCGACCTGTAATGCTTCTACATCTTCTTGCAATGTGCAACATTCAATCATATGCATTTGCACACAGTTTTATGCTCGAACTTATTGGCGACTTATTGGCATAGAATCGGATACTCAAACCGTTCGTATACAAATGGAGTTTCAAAAAACAAAAACAGAACAGAAACAAGAAGAGTTTACTGAAATATAGCACAACTATGACATTAAGTAGTTGTGTACTTGTAAATGTGATTTTATATGCTTCTGTGGCTCTTTAACCATAGAACCACAGTTAAGCAGCACACTAGAAGTATGTGTAATATTTTTATTTATTTTTTCACGACTTTTTATGACTGCTACCACGATCATAGTATACAACTGATTTTGACAAAAAAAAAAATAAATAAATAAATAAATAAATAAAACCCATTGGAAAGGTATTCATTTGAAAATGTGACAATCTGTATTTACCAAAATCCGTTTAATATTTTCTTCGTAAAAGGATTAAATAATTGTCACTTACTGACTGTTTCCTCTGTTTGTAGTTACTGCGATCCGCAAACAAATAAATACCAATAACAACAAACGTATAAATGCAATGATATACCTACCAAATTATTCCTAGAGTGCGTTCGATTGAATCGACCACATACCAAGTAGTATGCTGTTGGATAAAATTATTCAAATGGCAAAAATGCCTGACATTCATGAAAAATTGCTTGCAATTTAAACTTTCCTTAGCTATATCTCAGCCCTATTTAATTTGATTGCGCAATTTCTATATCTTTCTAACAAGATATCAGTCAGTCAAATTGTCCGTGCCGATCACTCTGGATGCTGGTTTAACTATCGAAAAATGAATTAATATTTATTTGGGAAATTTAAAAGTTATATTTCGCAAGACTTTGTTATTTAAGCAACTTAATTCTCAATTTTATACATAAAATATACTTAATATTTAAAGGTTGTCGTTTTGGCATTTCGCTCATTTAACTCAAAAAGCTAAATGCAACTCTAGCATAAAGACGGTATAACTTTTTTATATACCAACCCAGATTGTGTTACAAAGTTTGTGAAAATGTTATGTAAGTCCCTCTTTCACACTAAGTGAAAAGTGTACTTAGAATGAAAAAAAAACAGTAGTAATTGAAGTAGGACAAATTCTTTGTCTAGTACTTAAGTAGCATTCTTTGTATATGTGAGATTTTGTCTTCACTGGAAGTTTCTCTTTTTCGTATACGAGTATCTACACACAGACTTTTCAGACTCTTAAGTTATTAAGCTACAATAAGCTTAAAATATACTTGAAAATTAAGCTAAATACATTGTATGAAATATAATTTAAACCGCATTGAAATGCTAAGCTAAGTAAATTACGCTTGTTTGGCAGACTTAATATTTAGCTGTTCTGTGCAAATGACATTAAAGCATGCCAAACAGAGTTCTGTGATAGAAACTACAAAGCTAAACTAATGACAACGTACGCGTGTTTGTACATACATAGATACGAGTATATTCATATCAAATAAAATACCTCTTGATGAGCTAGAAACCAGGTGACGACATCCTACTTGCAACTCACAAAAATTCTGAAAACTACAATTTTGTGACGATTTTTTATTTGTATTATTTGGCTAATGGATTTTTCACAGAATATTATATTACATAATTATTATCAAAATATCGTATATTAAAATTTGCACAATCTCACAAGGTACAATACTATTATTCGAAATTCGGGTCTCAATTTTCGGCAAATCGGCAAAAAATACTATTCAAAATTTATTTTGATCTATATTTTTTCAAGTAGTTACTGTACAACACCATCTAAGAGTTCATTTGAAAGTTAATTGAAAGAGATATCTCTCGACATATTGTTTGTTAAAAAATATTAAGCCACAGTTTGGCCACAGTAGTCACTAAGTTTTTTTCTTGTATTTTTACGTTAAAACCTGCTATTTTGTAAAAAGTTGAGGATCAAAAATGTTATCAAAAAAAATGTAGGTTTTCGAAAGCATTCAAACAAACAAACTAACACACAAGCAAAGTATTTCATTGACTAGTCAACATTTAAAAAAAATCATAACTTTTGAACGAGTCGAATCAGATGATCTTCTGCTCGTTGGATTCATCTCGGTGGCAAGAATAAAAAATAAATAAATTGATATGGGTATTTTCAACCTCCTATATTTCGGATTTGGTTGATCCGATTTTATACATATGTTTTAACATTTTCAAAATGTACTTACTTTTTAAGTTCTTTTTATTGGTAATACGTCTCGAACGTATTTATCAGGAAAAACTTCGTTATTGCGCGTTTAATATAGTGCAGCCACACTGAGGTGGGCTTTTGTCACTTGCGTGAACAACCTTCCACAGTAACACTAGTATTATTTCGAGTTTCAGTTGAATTCGTGGTCACTCCCATGTTGATCATAGATATATGGACAGACGTCTGTCGTGAAGAGTGGAAAAAAAAATTTACTTAAAACCAAAAATATTTTCAGAATTATGCAAACGAACTAAATAAACAGGCACGCATAACATTTTCTTTAATAAACTTTCTATGCTATATCATTTTGCAGGACACTGCGGTCATACGAGTCCCTGTGAGCAACTCTGCTATGAGATACATGATGGCATGTACGAATGTGACTGCATCGAGGGTTATGAGTTGAGCAAAAACGGCTACAGCTGTCAGGGTGCGTATGCAGCAATATGTATTTATCTAAAAATATTCACAAATGTACACTCTTTTCATTTGTAGTTATAAATTCGACAAACAGCAGTAATAATGGCGGCATTGATGGTCATTCGAAATCTGATGAAGATGTGCTTTACCAGAAAGGCGCTTCATTCAGTGCGAAATTGGCAAATGACAGTGAGCGTGATAATAAATTGACAGCAATTTATGCTGCCTCAGCAGCAGCAGCAGCAGCAGCAGGAGAAACATCCTCATCCGATGTAAATGCATTGTCAGCATCATTATCAGCGTCAGCCGTCTCTCAGCCGTCATCCAATGAGGCAGCGAGCAACAGTGATATTGCATACAATTATAATGATTACGATGCAAATGATAATTATTTTGCCTCACAGCAACAAAATGAACAGAATGTCAATTTTAACGATTATTACATATCAGCCGAAAGCATTAATTTCAATTCCGAACAGAGCCAAGATCAGGATAATAGTAATGGTGTAAGTAGCCAAGATGTACCTGATTACGAGGCAACAGCAGCAAATCATAGAGTTAATAAAATAAAAACAAGAACGCCTGCTGTCCTAACAATAACAACAACAACAACAACACCACAAACCACAAATAAATATCAAACAAAAGCAATACATTTAGTCGACAACAGCGACACCGATGAGGAGGAGGAGGACTACTATAACTATAAATCGGATATATCTGTTAAAGATGATGTCAACAATAATCAATTAAATATAAGATCCGTAAATATTCCAAATACATATCAGACGCAAAAAGTCAAAAAGCAAAAACAAAAAATATCATTAGCAGCAAAGAATAGCATTAAATATAAAAGTAACAACATTGTTGCCCCAAAAGCTGTAGTTGCAACTGCAACTGTAACAAAGAAACAAGCTACAGCAACAGCAACAGCAACAGCAAAAACGACCACAACAACACAAGCAACTGCAACAGAGAATATCAACATATCAAATGAACTGGACACAACTATACAAAATGTAGCAAATAGGTGTGTATCTTATAAAGAATTGTTATAAACAATCTTTTCAACAATATTCTTGCCACAGTGCTTCATCACATTGCAACTTGGATTGCGGCACGGAGGGCATCTGCGATAGCAGTGAGGCAGTAGCTGGTGCTGGCATGCGCTGTCTGTGTCCTTTTGGAAAAATGGGCCCGGGCTGTATGGAAGGTAAGTACTCGATATATATTCACACCTAATATCCCTTCACTCAATTTATAAACGTTGCAGTTGTCAAGGCACGCACACCCAAATTCTCTAAAAAATCATGGCTCGCGTTTCCTGCACTTCACGGTGCCTACAAACATGTACAGGTGAGTCTCATGATGCTTGATATAAAATAATTTAATATCTGTAAATAATTGTATTAATGTGTTTATGCACTTTCCAGCTGCGCATTGAATTTCGTCCTGAATCCTTTGACGGCATCATATTAGTAAGCGGCGAACGTGATGATCTCACTGGTGACTTTATGGCACTGCTACTCAATAAAGGATTCGTCGAGTTCTGGTAAGTTGAAAGCAAAACAAGAAATAACGCTAGCACTTTGTGGTACAAACCCCTAAATTCATTTCACACTTGTAACGAACGTACGAGTATGTAGTCTAAGTTTGCATCTTTGTATTATTTGCCTATACAAACTGACTAGAATGGTTCCAAAGATATTAGTATAGAGTGGCGTAGATAAAGGGGACCGATGAAGGTTATCAATCCCTTCCCCCTTAAACATTGATTCCTCCCTCTTCTTACTCATGCGCTATTCATTCCCCAATGAGTCGCAAAAATTGAATGTCAGAAAGACCGTAACATGTAAAAATGGTAAATTGCAACACCCCCTTGGCATAAAGTTATATACGCCACTGTTAGGACGTATTTTTAATGGATAAGTGCATTGAATTGCTGGTGGGAGAGAAACCGTTTAATGTAGGACCAAAAATTCTGCCATTCTGTGCCTTTCAATGTAAGCGTGGTAGGTATTTATGATTTGCTCAAACTTAAATAAATCGGTGAATTATCTTAAATAAGATTCAGCTAAATTTTTGGATTTTATTTACCAAGACAGTGCAAACAGGATCGGTAATTTTGATAAATAAGTAGTTGCATCCACTGAATTTTAATGCTAAATAAAATGCTCAGCCTGTATCTGAAACCCAAACCAACATTTTTAACATTTAAGTATAATGTTTGTAGCTTTGTCGGAAATTTGCTCACTTCTGTAGTTTTAATCGGCTATTTTGTTGAATTAATCGAGTATATTGGCAAGTTTGATGAATACTGCTGGTTTTGTGTTAAGTTATGAGAATTATTGAAAGACATTTTTATACTATTCACACAAATTGTGAATAGTATTATCAGTTCGTCTGTAACGCCTTAAAGGAGGCATCGTAGACCACATAATGTATATATTGAAAAGCTTGATGAGACGTGTCGATCGAGAAGCGAAGTTCTAATCCAATTCACACGAAATTTTAAAACATAAACATAAAAACATAAACGCGGGGTAGGTTTGTATAGCGGCTACTCCAAAAAGTGTGCAGTACTCGCCCGTTAGCCAATTGTGAAGCGACCATCCATAAGAAGCCACCATATCGAATTTTAAGCTAATATTGAATAAATTAAAGACGTTTTTCATACAAAAGCACAAAATGGGCAAAAAAAGTGAGCTGGACAGACCCATTACATCGAGTTTCAACCTAATGTTGATTTAAATAAGAAAGTTTTTTATACAAACACACAAGAGTAGGCGGTGGGTTTGTGTGGGGGCTGCTCTAAAGAGTGGGCGTGGGAGTCAATTTTGATACTCTTTTTGACTGCAATAAAAAGAAGTCTAGGTGCCAATTTCCAACAGGATACCACAGTGATGCGCAACAACATATAGGAGGGACGTTTTTGAGATTGGAGGTAATATACAAACATGAAAAGCAGCCGACTTAAATTTATATTAGAAAGAATAGATGTAAGGTCATGGCATTAATGTTTTTGGTTGTATTTTGGAAATTATATAATGCTTACCCCAAGTCCTCGGGCTTGATACATTACTATGCTATTAACAGAATTAAAAGCCACCTAGGGCCATTTTCACGAGTTAGAAAGGCATTAGAGAATACGATATGCTATTGGGGGAATAATACTGAGTAGTGTATTTCACTATTTCACAATTGTAATAAATCCATTTCAATCGGATGAAATGGTCAACATCAACATTTTTAATGGTGCCGTTTTATGTACGGCCGCTTCACATAAATTTACTAAAGAGCATGTCTCGCCCAATTTTTGGGGTAATTCTTACAAAACACCCACAGCCCATTTATGTTTTTCTTGAAATTTGACTTGATGCTTCACATATATATTAAAAGGCGTGTCCTGCCCAATTTTAGAGGAGCCCCCATAATTTCGCACTATACAGCTGCTGTACTATTATAAAAATCGGTTCAAGCAAAATTATCATTTTTTCTTGTTTTAAATTTTATTCTACTGTTCTAGGTTTGATTGCGGTTCTGGCGTGGGTAGCGTTCGTTCGCGCGAGACCATACTGTTGAACGAATGGAATTCGGTGATTATTTATCGTCATCGCTGGGATGCATGGCTTGTATTGAATCATGGCACTAAAGTGCAGGGACGTTCGAATGTAAATACAGCTGCAGCTAGTAGTCTTATGGTGAAGTATTCATGTTTGTTTTGCTTGCATGTATTTTTCCTACAGGGTCTGTTTTCGCGCATTACTTTCCGCGAACCAGTGTTCTTAGGCGGTACGGGTAATATAACCGGATTGGCTAAAAGGCTACCAGTGTTTAGTGGGTTTGTGGGCTGCATACGTCGCTTTGTGGCCAATGAGCATGACTACAAGTTCGATGAGCATCCGTTAGGCGATGTTATCAAAGGATTTGATATACGTGAGTACAATGGTTAAGTAATGGTTGTACAAATACTGATATGAACTAAATTGATACTTAACAGAGGATTGCATAACGGACAAGTGCATTAGGTATCCGTGCCAGCATGGCGGCAAGTGTTTGCCCTCGGATCAGGGGGCTGTATGCCTGTGCCCTATAGGATTTGTTGGTGATCTTTGTGAGATACGCATGGATTTGCAGGTGAGTTTCGAAAACATTAATTACATAAGAATTATATGAATACATTTGTAAACCTGCCTTTAGGTGCCCGCTTTCAATGGATCCTCATTTCTACGCTATGCACCGCTCGGTGACAGTGCACTAATCTGGCTGGAATTAAAGGTTATTCTAAAACCGGAGCAGGATGATGGCCTAATACTCTACTCTGGTTCGCAAAAACAGGGTGACTTTATTGCTTTATATCTGCATCACGGTTTGGTTGAATTTGCTTTCGATTTGGGCAGTGGTCCGGCAGTAGTCAGGTCAGTACAACTCATAATTTAAGCATTTAGTTATGAAACAAATTTCCTAATTTTCTAAAACTTTCCACTCATAGGAGTGAGCATGCACTTTCTGTAGGCCAATGGCACACTATAAAGATTTCACGTACTGCGCGTCTGGCAGTGCTTAAGGTAAAATATGAATTTAATAAAATACATTGTCTTTGATTTTAATGTATTGCTTTTGTGCACAGATTGATCAGCACCAGGAAGTTATGACCATATCCACTAATGGCTTTTGGCATCTATCACTTGTCGAAAATCTTTTTGTCGGCGGCGTCAGTCACATGGATCGACTGCCCATGGATTTAAAATATCGTCCCTTCTTTGTTGGCTGTATACAGCGTGTAAGTACACACAAATCCTATCAATTGTGGTTATAGTAACTTAAAGAGCTGTTGCTCACTGCGCAATTAACAGATTGATATCAACGGTCATTCGTTGGGCATTGTCTCCGAGGCGTTGGGCGGCAGCAATATTGGCAATTGTCCGCACGCCTGCGTTGCGCGTCCCTGTGGTCCACTGGCTGAGTGTGTGCCACTGATGGAGAGTTATGAGTGTCGTTGCAGTGCATCGTACAATGAGCATAGTTGCAATAAAGCGGCAGAAGTTCCACCGGAGGAGTTGCAATTGCATAAAGATGGCAATAAGAACAGAAGAAACAATAGGCGCATTGACAACAATGATGGCAATAACAATAGTGTCCACGACAGCGACGATGACGGCGATATAAAACGACAGAAGCACAGCGAACTACTTGAGACGACAAGGAACAATGGCGTCTTATCTGCTTCAGCGTCAACGTCAGCGTCAGCGTCAACGTCGCCAACGCCTACATTCAACACAAAGGCGGCAACGGCGCCAAAGAAAATGCGAGCGCATAAGAAACAATTGACAAAGAAGCACAGGTACTTACATAAAATGGCACAGACATCAATTGCAACAACAACAACAACAACGTCTACCACAACACTTCCGCCCACAACAACAAAAACAACAGCACCCAGCAGAAGAACCACTTCCGGTACAACAATGACCGACAATGAGGAAATCGAAGATGATATCATTTACCAAGATGTACATAGAATTTCAATGCAAAAGCAGAATGGTGATGGTGATGATGATGATGATGATGCTTTAGATGAAACAATGGTGCAACGCAGTAACCAAAAACAACAAAAAGGCAAAGGTTTGCATTCGCCGCACCACCATTCTCACCACCAAATGCAACAGCCAAAGTACCATGGCGTCAAGCATGAATTGGTGCAACATAAGCCTGGAATATTTGGTCACAAGCTGAGTAAATTGCCTACGCATTATGAAAGTTTTCAAACGAATCCGGACAGCGATATATTAACATTTGACGATAATGTCGACTGGATAGCACGTCTGCAACAAGAGGATAAGCTTGGCTATCAGGCAAGCGAAGAGCAGCAGTACAGCGATGCAGAGTGGACACCACAGCCCGAGGCACAGTCGCACTCACAGAAGCTAAAGAAACAAGTACCGCTGATTGAAAATCATAATAGTCAAGCGCCAGCTGAACCGGAATCTTTTGTATTCGACGAATCTTTGTTCGATGCAGATGATGGCACAGAAGAGTATCAGCGCAAACAGCTGGCACAAGATATGCAGCGCATTATGTCCAATAAACCAACAAATAAACCAACAACAACGAGTCGTACGCAGGACACTGAGTATGACTACAGCAGCCATGAGGATGCAGCGAATTCCGCGTATAATGATAACATGGACGATGATCTGTTAACGCCGTTCATTGAACAACCAACCATTAAACAGCAGACGCCAGTACCACCTCCACAACTGGTCTCCAGCACAACACCGAAGACGCACACCGATTGGAGTCTGCTAAAGAAATTCGATTTATCGGCCGAACATCAGAGCAAAATTGGATTGGTACGCAAGAATTTCGGTGCTTGTTTCGCCGGCGTTGATAGCTATTTTCATTACAATGATGCGGAGACCATGAGTCAGATAATTAGCTATAATATCGATTTGAATTTACGCATTAAGACACATTCGCAGAATGGTGTCATACTCTGGACAGGCAGACAGGAGGTCGAAGAGAGCACAGAAGACCAGCACAATGACTATCTATCGCTGGGCATAGAAAACGGGTACGTTGTGACGTCAGCATATATGTAGATATATGTATCAAATAATGTGTATGTTTTCATTTTATTTTAAAGCTACTTGCATTTCCGCTATGATCTGGGCTCGGGTTCAGTGGATATACGCTTCAATGCGACACGCGTGAGCGATGGCCTATGGCATCGCGTACGCGCAATTAGGTGAGTATTTTTTACGCAAGTGAACTGCAAACATTTAGCACATTTGGCGCTAACATTGTTCATGGAATCCGCTAATTTTCGGATTATTTAACACAAACGTATAACAAACTAACACTGCAGATATAGTAGAAATGAAATTGAAGCACAGTTGTCGTCGAGTCGTATGCTCATGTGTAAATTAAACGATCTTCTAAACTTGCATGCAAGTTATCTATAAGTAGGTATATTTTATTTTGTACGAGTATACATGGGTCAGGTTAGGTTAAAACGTACGTCGAATAAAACTTCATTTTGGACCATTATGTTTCTGAATGCGAAGCAGAAGACCTCTGCTTCATTTTAACTTTTTAAAGAAATGCATAAAATCAACTTCATAGTATTCATAGTGTTCATATTTCTATTATTATTTAATACCAAGTTTGTGCGACGATGAAGGCCGCGTCACCGTTTTCATATTCGATTTAGGAAGTATTAGCATCTAGAAATTCTTCAACGATATCAGTCCAAAACGCTTAGACTTATTGTTGACGCCACCTGGTTTGTGGCTAATGACCAAATTCAGAAAGATTTAAATATTCCATACATTAAAGATGAAATACGTAGAATAAGCACAAGGCATGTTGAGAGACTACATGATCATTTAAATGTTTTGGCAATAGGCCTACTAGATAATAGCGATACAACTCGAAGACTTAAAAGAAATCATGTGTTAGATTTACCTTTTTATTAATTAAATTTTGTATAGATTGTAAATAAACTCTTAATTATAGAATTTTGTATATAATAGCTGTTCTCACTGGAGTACAGCTAGTTCTGTTATATTATGAACTTTCAACTAATTTACTTATTGTCTTATTGATAGATTGTAAATTAATAATAATAATAAAAAAAAAGTATTTTATTTAAAAAACGTATGTAAAATGCATTGGAGTGGACAAACAAGTACAAATGATTGGCAAGTGAACCTTTTAAATGATTGTTTGCATTGATATTTTAAACAACGACTTTGATATACGTAAACAGTGTATTTTTATGTAGTACTCTGTCTGCAAACTTATATAGGATTGCAGTGTATTAATTTCATGTTATACTTATAAAAATGAGAAAATTCGCTGCTACTAACTGCTACTTTAATATTGATAGATTTTAGCCAAAAGTAAAAATATTCTTTGACAAAACTCAAAAAAAAAGGAGTCAAAAAACCAAAACTGTCATTATTCGTTAATTTTTTATGTCGCTGTTTACCATTTTGGTTCTGCCATTTCGGAATATTTCTGCCGTTTCGGAAGATTAGTTATCAGCGGCATCAAAAACACCTGTATACTAAATTTCGTTTTGATTCAACACTTTAATTCCGTCATATTGTTTTCGGAAATTTTGATATCAGATTCGTAAGCAGCGACTTCAGAAAAAAAAAACAAAAAATCATCAAATCCATGACAGTTGGGTCTTTCGAACTGCTTTTTTTTAAATTATGGACTATTATGCGTCGCTGACGTGACGACAGAATGGTATAGCTATCTTTTTAAGTAACTTACACCTAAGCCGTGATCTAAAGCAGTTGTTCTTTTTTTTTAATACTACCTTAGGTCATATATGTTTTCTAAGTGTATGAGTAAATTTGAACAGTTTTTTTTTTTTTTTTTTTTTTGTTTACATATGACATACCTATAAAATGAAGCTGGTACTTAACTTCTTAAAATCTTTTTCAGAAATGCACAAGATGGCTATCTGGAAGTGGATGGTCGCAAATCAGCAACGCTGCAAGCGCCAGGCAAGCTACGCCAACTCAATACGGACACAGGACTTTATGTTGGTATGTAGCAATTCTTGAAATATTTTTTTTTCTTTGGTTTTTAAAATAAATTAAATTTAAAATTCTCTATACTAGGTGGCATGACCGATGCTAGTTATTTTACACGACGAAAATATGCGAACGGCATTGTCGGCTGCATATCAGAAATTATTTTGGCTGGCGAGCTTAAATTGAATTTTGATCCGAATACATTGGGGACGTCACACAATGTGGAGACAGGTCTACTCTGAAACGTTGCACATACGCCTCAAGACTTTTGATATCAAATAGTTTAAATGTTTTTTTTTTTTATTTTTTGTTTATTCGTTTTGTTTTTCTCTTAAATAAGAATATTTTATGTTTTTGTACAAAGACGCTTTTAAGAAAATTTTTACAAGGAAAACTGAACAAAAAAAAAAAAATTAAATATTAAATATTAACAAAAACAACAATGACAAAGAATGGAACTAAATCTAGTATATAAAAAGTATATATACACACACGCATATACATAAAATACAAATAAAATTGTATCTATATATAGTATAATATACAAAGAGACATGCTTCATTTAGAGACTGTCTATATTCAATGAAAATGTGTTAAGTGAAGCTAAGAAACGAAGCAAATTTATATTAAAAAAAAAAAAATTTCAAATAAAAAAACTATGTACTACGTATGAAACTTACGCCGCGACGGAGTGCACCATTTATTTTAATTTGTAGATGAATATTTTCTATGGGCCCAAAGGCCAAGGCAACTTTAATTTACACAACGCATTAATTTATAGCAGTGTTGCACAGCCCTAGTCTCTTTCGTATAGCCCATGACCACTTGCAAATTTTGTAGATGCATATGACTGTGTGCCTATTCTTGTAGCAAAGCATAGAACAAAGAAGAAACGATAAAGTTTTGCTAACACACACAAACAATGATACACTTTACTATATGAAAGAGACTATGGCTGTGCAGCACTGATTTATAGCAATAATTGAAAAAAAAAAAAAAAAAGAAAAAAGAAAAAAATTGAAAAAAGATATTTGTAAACTGTTACGCTTGGTATTTATCAACAGAGCTGCCGACAAATTCAATTGCATTTTTGTATACCTTCTCGACACCTGCTTGAAAACTTTAATGATGACTTTGTATACACACTTTTCACCAACTTTGCTGTACCTTAACTATAAATAAAATAAAATAAAATATAGTAAAGAAAATAATATTGTAATAATAAAATTAAATAATTGAATAAAATAACACCACTAAAACAAAACAAATCACTTTTAAATACTTCAATAACGATCTGTGCTATACAAAAATATATATATATATATATATATATATATATATATATATATTATATATATATATATATATATATTTATATATATATATATATATATATATATATATATATATATATATATATATATATATATATATATATATATATATATATATATATATATATATATATATATATTGTATTTCCAGGCAAAGAAAAGAAATTCAAATATAACAAACAAATTAACGCTAATCAATGTTTTAGAGTAGTGCTTGGGAGTTCTGGCGAACGTTTGAACTAAAAAAAGAAAAGAAAATAAAAAACAAAACAAAACAAAAGTTCTAAAAAAAGACTATGCAAGTAAACAAAGTTTTTATATAACAAAAGTCGTACGAAGTGAATAGTCCAGTCATCATAAGCAAAATTAGATGGAAGCCCAGGAAAACTTTGTAACTCAAAATTTTGTTTGGCACAAATCATTAGAGGAGGCATCATATATCAAAAATCCAAAAGCAATATGCCACGGGGGTGTGAGCTTCCCTCTTTTATCACTGTTATATAATAAAATTCAAAATTTTGCTTATACAGTTATCTCGTTAACTAATCAAGATATCGAAATTTTGTCTTCACAAAATCCCGGACAAATTTATAACCATAAAAAAATGTTTTCGGCTGGTTTGCCTTATAAAACGTGTATTTTATGCATATATCCAAAAATCCAAGTTTAAAGTCTCTATTCGAGATCTCTTCCACATGAAGGACGGCCGGACATAACTATATCGACTTGACTTTTGATGATGAACAAGAATATATGTACTTTATGGGGTCTGCCACGCATTCTTCTGCTTATTACATACATTGGCACAAATTTCGTATACTCTTACTCCTCCAGGGTTGGTTATAGAAACTAGATGAAAGAAAAGTTTAATGCCTTTTTAATGCAAAGAGTGTAAAAGTTACCGGAGCTGTAGTACTTTTGAAATTTTGGTAGTGAAACTACAATTTTTTGCAGTAATTCGGCGATATCTCCACCAATTTTTGTTCAAATATAAAGAACTAAGCAACTAAAAAATAAAACCAAATATTTGGTCATAATTAAACAAAACATTTCAAATGAACCTGTAAATAAATGAAGTAATGAAAAACCAAGGAGAGACTTTTTTTTTTTGACTGTGTTTACTTATATACTATAATTAACATTATAATAAAGCAATAGTGTTGACACTATATAAAAGTACTTTGCATCATCTTAAATTGCATTTGTACTTTATAGTCCTACCTCGTTCGCTAGCAAACATTTTTCAAGGGAAGCTCCACCGACCTCCTCCCACTGGGTATATATATATATATATATATATATATATATATATATATATATATATATATATATATATATATATATATATATATATATATATATATGACGCGTCCTGTAACAATTTTTTGCAAGCAAATTCTGGGTTTTTTCCTATAATGACTGAACTAAAATGATCTTGAAGCAAATAAAAAATAAATTCAATTAAATTCCAAATCTGTGAATTACTTATATAGAAACAGCTGATTATCTATAAATGTGTTTAAGAATAATATAAAAAAAACAAATCTTAAGTGGAGAACTAATAAATTTATACGAGAATTTTAAATGTAAATCTATCAAAGCGATAAACTAATTGATTATCTATTAATTTAATTAAATACATAAACATAAACTGAAGTAATAGCAAAAATTACAAAATAAATTAAAACTCACAGTATAGCCGTATATCAATGAATCAATATGAATGAATGTATGCAATGCAGAATTTTCGAAATTGTATTCGTCTGATCTGAATATAATTTTGTAGCTTAATAAAGATATTTATATAGAACTATATATGCATACATATAGGTATGCAGTGCAGAACTAAGAACTTAAAACAAACATAGAAACTTAATGGTAAATACGATAGTTAAAATATAAAAATAAAATGAGAACACAACCACCAATCAATGTCAAGCAAAATATTATAAAAAAAAAAAAATAAAAATAAAAAAATATAACAATTTGAGATTTTCTATTTATGAGGTTTCCATCGTACTCAACCAGGTCTACAATATACGCTGTTACGTCAACATTTTTAAATTAATGTAGCATGTAATTTAGTAAAACTTAGAGAGATTTTCGTAGACTTGTTGAAGTTTTACACATAGTAGTGTGAATAGTAGGTATTATAATGTTTTCAAAATGTTTTAAGGGAAGTATCGGTAACCGTATAAATTATTGGGTTGTCGAAAAAGTTATAACGAACTTATCGATGATTTTCAGGGTTTATTTATTAATGGCACTAGTTTACAGCCAAAAAGTGCATTCGATGTCATGGGTTTTCCAAATGAAAGTTCACATTTGATTTGCTGATTGCGTGAACGCAACTATTCCGAGTGGCGCGTGGGGTATGTCAATCGGTAGCCTAGCTTTTGGGTCGAGAAAATTGAAGAGACCGGTTCAATGCTGGAAAAATCAAAATCTGGGCATCCAAGGTCTTCGAGAACGTTCGAAAACGTAGACAGTGTTACTCAGTCTGTTCGTGACAACCCGGACCTTTCGATTCGGATGTGTGCTGTTGCTTTAAACGTGCATAGATCATCATTGTTCCGCATTTTTAGCAACTTCACACACGTCCAACAGGTCTCTAACACGACTTCCCTGGCACAATTAAAAGGAAATATCCGTCACGAAATGGCAGCCATCACGGAGAATACCTGCCGAGCCGTCATAGAAAATTTTAGTGCTCGATTAAATGAATGCCGTGAACGCAACGGCTTACATTTGGACAATATCATTTTTAAGAAATAAATTCCCAAAGTGTGTATTTTAATATGTAAGAAACATTTTTTCAATAAACTACTTTACTACTTTTTATCGATTTTTTAAATGTGAACTTTCTTTTGAGACACCCTGTATATTATAGATTGATGATTTTGGACGTTTTCTATGTATGCTTTTTTTGTAAGTTTATGTATGAGGTACACTACAGTTTCGCATATTGATCAGTTGTTTTGTTGTTTTGATTGTAATATCAATTTAAAAGGAACCACAATTTTATTTTAATTTTTTCTGTGCTTCCTCGTAATTACGAGCCAGGCCACATGGCTGTTTTTCGGAAGCATTTTCAGTATGATTGAGCCAATGCGTAGAAAACTCAATCGACATTTATTTTAACTTTTAAAATTTATCTACTAAACTTCAAAAGTAAATTTTTTCATTAAGGTAAGACAAGGCATATATTTGTATTTGAAATATTTCCACATGTAAAGTATGTGTAAATGTGCACATAGCATAAGAAACGATACCGAATAAACTTCCTTCCGGAAGATATTCTTTAAATGTTTAGAAGACTAATCAAGCAAACAGACTGATGCTCAAAACGACGTTACAAAACGAGCACATCAAAATGATATAGAGGAGTGCTTTTATATATCCGGTAAGGCTTAATTTCACAAAGATGCAGTTGAAGAGTCAATAAATTCTCTCAGAGACAATATAGCGCTTGATAAGAGCGAAAAATGTCTCCCTCGTAACACCAGGACTAAGTTAGCACAATTAAAATCCGCATGGAGCAGCATTACAGGAAACGAGTGGCATGGTCAATCTTCGCATAATAGGACTTACCTCTTCAACTATCCATCCCGTTCGACGTAATTGAGCAATGTGGATCTATGGATGGGACTCGATACCTAGGATAACGTTTCCTTTTAGCTCTTTCTCTTATATTACTTATTCTTATGCACAATTTTATCATAATATTTAATTAATTGTACATAAATTAAACTTTGTACAGCCTCAAAAAAAAAAAAAAAAAAAAAATGTTACAATTCATCAATGATAGACGCTGATAGCGATTTTTATTTCGTTTATACGATCAAAACGTTTCATAATAAGTCCAAAAAAAAAAGTAAATGCTTTTTCATGAGATAAAAATTATCACGACAACTTTTCATGAATCTATTTCTATTTCTATTTCATGATATTCTCATATTATTGCCATATTGTTCTGAAATAAAATATCAGTCTATTAGCGCCAAATTTAAGTTTTAGGATGCTTTCCTTCGTTTTCAATATCCAAGTGCGGAAACAATATAACATTTATATATTTGCCCCATTTAGGATTTTTCTGCGTTTTATATTATTAGGTATTTAATATATATTTACCTGTTTTTTGTTACATTTTTTATTGCACTTTTGCTGATATGTGTTGCTACCTTACACATATTTGGCGCGGGTGGCAGCTTTAACCTAATTTCATGATATTGTAAATATTGCATAAACGGGGACTTTAAGTCTTCTTGAATTTCCTAATTTCTTGAAATGTGTCGTCTAAACTAGATAGTTGTTTATTATTTTACATAGATTATCCATTTTTTTTAAAGACCTTAAATCTCTGGCATACTGTCATTGTTTATTTTTAACCAGTTATTTTGAATTTTCAAAGTGTACCGAACGTTAACGATTGTAATCGAAAGTGCTTCGCATGATAACAATAATAGTGGAAATCGGTGCTTGGTAGCACTGTGCGATACGATACAGTGAATTGGTGTTTTTGGCAAGTAGAAAAATGTACTAAATTTTCCATACAAAAACAACACATCTATAAAATCAAGTTACTGTAGAATTAGAAAAGGAAATCTATAACAAATCAAATGACTAAAATGTAACTGAAATTAAATAGCTTGTAGCGAAAAAAAGACAAAATAAACAAAAAATTAGAGCAACGAAAAAAGTGAACATTCACGACTAAAAGCAGCAGAAGCATATACACATACGTGTGTACTTACGGCTGAGCTAGACGGAAAACAAGTCAAGTGTGTGTAGACCGCAAATTATTTGGTAGTTTTGAAGTGGGGTAAGTGAACATTGATTATCTATGTTTTGGTCATATCATTGCAAACTTTAAGACTTATGAAAAAAAGTGTGTTGTGAAATATGTATGTACATATGTATATAAATCATTATCATAGGAGCAATA